>JABTXL010001273.1:6949930-6992668 GCA_025134845.1 Neodon shergylaensis
AGAAAGAAAGAAAGAAAGAAAGAAAGAAAGAAAGAAAGAAAGAAAGAACGAACGAACTTGGGAAGGAATTCTAGACACCAAAGAACAGAGTTAAGCACAACTTCTTCGGAAATGTAAAATATTTTTGAAAGGACAAATATAGTATATATATATATGCCCTATTCCTGTGGTCAGAAACATAATTATAATAAAGATATGTTGTACAATCTAGTTTGTGTTCATTTGTGACTGTTACAGATCAGTTGTGGGTGAGCTTTGGCACTGTTCCTAACAGCGCCATTGAAGGAGCATGTCTTCTTTGGCAAACAATGATCTCAGAGGTTGCTAGCGAGGCTTCCAGGAAGCAAAGCACACCATTTCCTCCCCTGTCATGGCACCATGGATATATCTTTGTCTTTCAGGAAAATTTTTCACAGGAAAGAACTGGCAAGACGAAAGAATACATATTGAGTCAATATCTCCCATGCTCTGCGTGGAAGACTGTTTTTCATAACTTGGAATCATCCATAGGATATGTGCTGTATATCATGTTCATTACAGGATGGCTATAAGTATTTACATAATCTCCAAGAATAGGAACAGTGATACATCCAGCGATCTAAAATGATATTTACAGAAAGAAAATCTGTATGTTATACATATCAAGTCATGTGCTTTTTCATTTAGACACTAGCATTAATATAGAAGCTAACATGTTCATTCTGTGCGTGAAATAAAAATAGAATTACTGTTCTATAAGGAAGGTATTTGATGAGGTATTTTTTCCTTCATGTAAAACTGAAAAGCCTAATATCTATAAGAGTGTGTCACATATGCTTGAACTCTCAGCGCTTTTGTGAGGCTGATCCAAGACAATGTTAATCAAGACCAGCCTGACCTACATGGGAATATCCTTTTGTTAAATGAAAAAAGAAAAGAAACGAAAAGAAAAGAGTTAGAGAACAAAAATACTCTAAAATTTAGAAGTATTTATTGTCATTTCTCAGAGTACTGAGCTTAATGCATTCATGTCTCAGAATTATTATTCAAATTTCTTATCATTTAGTTTATTGTTTTCGGTTCTATATGATGAAGAAAATAAGTTGAAAAGTTACAATATGTGATATTGCATCATATTAATAATTTGAGAGTTCATTAGTTTTAATTATTATCTATGATAGTAAAATTACTATTGCTGTATTATAATAAGTAAAGAGCAAACACTCATTTGCATATATTTGACAAATAGTTTCCATTATTCAAGGCTTTGTATATATTATTCTTCTTTTGTTTTGTTAGTTGGAACCAACACACAGTTTTTATAAGAATTGAGAATTTGTCCCTCCATGTTTACAGTGTTGAAAATAATTCCTAGAGTAGGTGTTAAATGAACACAGCTAATTAAATGAATACATCTGTTAGGCATATATAAATATTGACTTGCAGTATTACCAGTATCATTTTATATCCTGTATTCTCCTGAACAGAGTAATGCAGGGTTCTTTGTAATGAATTCATTTTAAAATTGTATCATAGATTATTTAGTGAAATTAGCTAAGAAGATGTATGAAATCATAGTCATTCAAGTTTAGAAAATAATATGTAAAGTAAACCTTTTTAATATTTCTAAATAATATAAATTTTAATTTTTGAAGGATTTTAAAGGTCCTTCCAAGAGAAGCCTGTTTAGATGTCCCCACTGCAGCAACTCTTAACCTATAAACTGAAGTCTCTGCTTTTTGCTGCAAATTGTCCCTGGAAGTATTTTCAAATGCAGTTTTCTCTGGGAAACATTAAGGGTCCAAAGCTAATCATTAAAAGGAGGAATTTTCTTTGTTTTATGTTTCTATGCTATTTGGACATTACACTAGGTTCTGTCTTTATTTCTGCCATATTCCATTATTAAATATGACCAGTAATTCAATCCTAAATGGAACTATTGATGGGAAACTTAATTAAGGCTCAAATCCGCAGTTTAAGAATTCAAACTGAAAGTACGTATTTCAGAAAGCAAACAGGTGCTAATTAAAAGCCATAATACAGAATGAGAGAGGACAATATTAGAACCACAAATCTGATAGAGGCTTAGTGATGGAGACCAGAGTGTGGGCAGCTAAGAATAACAATGAGAATTGGAATGGATTTGCACCTATATAAAGAAGTTGCATCACAAGAAAGGCATGATCAGCTGTGATGAATGCTGTAAACAAGCAACGCTTCCACTAACTGTAAATTTACTGACTATATTGACATTAACAGTCTCAAATGAAATGGTAGTGGTAAAAGCTTGCTTGATTGGAGAGGATTCATGACAGGAAAAAAAAATAAAACTTGGACACAATGACTACGCTCAATTTTGCTTTGTTCTAAAGCAGAGTGGTATATAAGTAATGGGTTGTTATGGGTTTTGTATCTGTGTTTAGGGGTTAAGACAGAGAGAAACAGAGAGAGAGAGAGAGAGAGAGAGAGAGACAGAGAGACAGAGAGACAGAGAGACAGAGAGAGAGACAGAGAGAGAGAACAAGTAGTTTAGAACCCATAATCCTTATTTTCTACTTTAACAACAACCAAACCTGACTTGCAAGAACCAAAATCTTCTGCCTACAATACTTTTAGCATTTTAGAAGGGAAAAGTACTGGAGTGTACCATTAAGTAAAATTTAAAAGAAAGTAACATCTTTATTGAGGAAAATATACGAAGATTTGCAGGCTTGGAAGAAGAAGGAGAGGACATAAGCCAGCACTAAAGAACAATTTCCTGTAGGCATTATAAATGTACATGAAGTGTGTCAGTATGTTCTCTCTGCAAAAATCAGCTGCTTGAGTACAGGTGCAAATGAGTGTGGATTTTCATTAGGGCTGAAGTTTTCCAGGTATTCATGATGAACACTGGGAGGGAAACAGTGTGATAATGATGACTGAGTGTGGGATGTGAGCTGGATTCAAAATAAAGATGTCATGGCGGAGGAAAAATGAAAAGCACTATCTATAATGGATTGCAAATTCTGGCTCATTTGAAGACATGGGAGAGCGAGATCCTTGAAAAAGTTGAGTGGAGAAACAGGTGGCCGCAGGTGCTTGATATGTATTTTAAGCAGATATTCCAGGGGAAGCACGGTTTATGAAAAATGATACAGTTTTTATATTTTTGGTTGTGAGCCTAGCCTTTAAAGGCTGAGCCATCCCTCCAGGCCAATGATACAGTTTTTAGATAGAAAATAAAACTAAGCAGTGAGGCAGGACAATGGGATGATCAGCAACGAGGATATTGAAGTCACCTGAAATAATATTGGAAATCTATTCAAGAGACTATTAGCAAGCATAGGTCCTGAATTTCTGAAGCATAGAAATGAATAATCCAAAAGGCCAGAGATGACTGTAGTAAGTAAGGTTCGAACTGGCAACACGCAGGAGACAAAATTTTAAGAAGAACGACTGATCTTAAATTCCAACAAGGACCCAAAGGACACACATCCAGTCTCCATTGAGTATGTAAGACCAATAGTCAAATCTTTAAAATAGAAAAGAAAATGGTGTCTTTAGCAGAGTATCAGAGCCTCATTATAACAGAAAGTGATCACAATGGTGCTTAGGGTGTCGTAGGATTTCTGCTAATAGGTTCAGAAAGCAGCCACCAGGCAACATTTCTGGAGCAGTGATCAACTCAGGTAAGGGATTATGATGGAGGAAAGAAAGAGTAATCTGAGTCTAGAAACCCGAAATAACATCAAAGTCTCTCTGGTGCTGAAGAGAATGAAAGTTAGATGCTATCTTCCATCATCTTGTCAAGGTCAAGAGACAGTGGTGAAGACCAGGAAGAAGAGTGGCTCAACTAGAAACAAGCACAGCTCAGGAACTTCTAATCACACCAGCTTTATATGCACGGAAGTTTATGTCGCTAGGTCATTGTCAAAGTAATATCAACTGAGGTTTTCTTCACATTCCTCCCTTCCAAATATTGTATCCCAACATCACAATCTGACACTGATTTCAGTATCTGACTATATTCTTTGAACACTTGTGTTTCAAATTCTCAAATTATCTCATAAAATGTCTTTAATTCCTTTTTGAAATAAAGAAAACAACAGCTAATTATTGGATTGTTGTTGCAAAATATGCCTTTAAATTTTTAATTTTTCTTTTGTCTTAAAGCAGTGCAATGTGGAGATCAGGGCACATGCTAGGAAGAAAGACTGGTCTATACTTGAACCCAGGCTAGGATATGTACCACTTTGTTGTCTTGGACCATTTAAACATTTGCTCTGGCCTTCAATTGTTTAATTGGTAAAATGGGAACATTTTGAAGGACAAATGAGTCAGTGATATCATAGCATTGAAAAGGGCCCAATATATATGAAACACAGAAAAAAAATTGGATTATATTATGTGGGGTCAAATTTTAGCATTTATTATTATCATGATTAGTAACCCTCATTAAAATATCTGATGTTAACCAGGCAGTGGTGACACACACCTTTAATTCTAGCACTCAGGAGACAGGCAGACAGATCTCTGTGAGTTCGAAGCCAGCATGGTCTAGAAGAGCTAGTTCCAGGAGAGGCCACAAAGGTACAGAGAAACCCTGTCTCAAAAAAGGTTTTTTTTTTTTTTTAAATCTGATGTTTAAAAAAGAAACATGCTAGAAAAATTAAATTTTCATTGTTAGTTGAAAGGTGTTAGCTTTGTAGTTTTGTGGGCTGCTAACAGTATAAGCAGGTATATCTCTGACTCTTTTTTCTACTCCTGAGACTCTTTTCTTCCCACTGGGTTGCCTTGTTCAGCCTCAACATGAAGGTTTTCACCTTGTCTTCCTACATTTTATTTTGTTACTTGGCTGTCATCTCTTGGAGGCCTGCTCTTTTCTGAAGAAGAAACAGAGGAGGGTGTATCTTGGGGAGATAAGAGGTAGTGATGTTGTTGGGAAGAGTGGAGGGAGGGGAAACTGTAGTAGGGACATATTGTATGAGAGAAAAATCTATTATCAATTTTAATAAAGCTATATATTTAGTGCACATGTGTAATGTATGTATTCTTCTGAAATATCAATTCTACGTGCCTACTAGGACCTCATTCGAATTCTGCAATAAACAATCTCCATGATTTAATGAGGAAAATTAAAATTATAATTTAGATCATTAGACCCTAGTACAGTGTGACCTTCTTTTATAAGTCATTCAAAATAAATAAAAATTACTCAAATTTATTATTCTTTCAATATTATGTCTTAGCTATATATGTCGATAAGCTTGAATTTAGTTGACTCTGAAATGACAGATAGACAAAAACAGAATGTAAA
Source organism: Neodon shergylaensis (assembly GCA_025134845.1). NCBI lineage: Eukaryota > Metazoa > Chordata > Mammalia > Rodentia > Cricetidae > Neodon > Neodon shergylaensis. The sequence continues at coordinate 6,955,206 of JABTXL010001273.1, forward strand.
GTAAGATGAATTATTCTAATACGCACATGCAAATCTCATTTAGCATTTCTAGAGGCTTTACAGAAAAGAGTTGGGCATTTTTACTTTCATTTAATCTTTTAACCCTTCATTAGCTTCCTTCTTTCTTAACTTCCAGCCAAAAAACCAGTATAGTTTGCAGCCAATACGCTACTGCTTCTTCATATATACTGCTGCTGCTACAATGAAATGAACATTACTGAAAGACACCACGTTTGCCTGTGGGAAACAATGCTGATTAATCTGAGATGCTCCATCCCAGCACCGTAGGCAGGTGAAAACTTTTCATTTGAAAATATGCCATGTTTCAGTGAATGTGCTTCTCAGTTACTGTTCCGTTAACTGGGTGACAATAACTTTCAGGATAAGTGAACATATCTAAATATAATCAAACATATATTAAGAGATATCCTTTTTTATTATAATCATGCCCTCTGTCCTTCAACAAGTTAGTACTAGAAAGAGAGGAATGAATACAGATCTACAATTCCTATAGTTTAATCCATTCTCTTCTTCTCACTTCCTCAAATGGTGCTTGCTTTAATTAATGGAGATTTAAAATAGTGTAGTCAAAGTCAGCTTACTGGACTTTTCGAAGAATGGGGCCTGGAGACTGCTTGCTCATACTAATGGCACTTATTAAACTGTGTTAACTAGTTTCATTATAGAAGCCAGGAGTGAGCAGAAGACAGATGGGGGCACAAAACTAGCCAGTGGAGCATCTCCCCTGTGTATTGGAAATGGATAAATGTGCAGGGAACCAGCCTCAGAGCAGTTTCCTGTTAGGAAGATAGACAAAGCCTCACCACCAGTTTTTCTGATTCTTACTTATTGAATGGTTGCATTAGCTTACAGTACAGAGAGCTGCAATCTTTGAAGCCAGGCGCTAGCTATATGTGGTATTTTAGTGGTTAGAAAAGAGACATTGTGTTCAACCTCAGGGGATCAGATGCATTTTTCTCCTCAGACACTTGTGTTTCTATTTCTGTACAAACACATTCTGTCTTTTCCGTTTCTTTGGAGAGGGCTCCTGAAAGTGTCATTCTACTTACATATACCTTTAGAATTCCACATTATTTTCACTCACACACCAAGAATAAAGTTGCACAGATAATTTCAGGATTCAAATCAATACTACCTCTCTGCTCTGGTTCTAGGCTCATGAGTATATCCTATATATTTATTAACTGTTGCTATGAAAACAACCTATTGATTCAGTAAATGTTGTTAGTTTCCACTAGTGAAAATGTAAGTATAAAGATGTGCAGGAGAGTGCATTTCATGGTCTGTTTTAGAATCTAGATATTAAGGTTTCATTTTATTCATTGTCACAATTCAAGTCAATTATTGTATTCTTGGCATTATGGCTGCTCATATTTATCATAGGTCTGCTCCCTAGAAAGGCTGTTAATTATGAAATGAGAGTTTGCATAAATTATTAATTTCTACATCAAAGGGGAGTAGTGCATGTGTGGCTTTTTTTAGGAAAATTCCAAGTAGTGATATGCAAAGATGCAGTTCTTGACTCTGAGAAAGCCTTTGCTCTGTCTCACAACAATATATTAATAATACCTCAACTAGTGCCCACTGGGTTGCCTTATAAGTGACTCTTGTTTCCTTACATGAATATATTTAAAAATTAGATGATTAATAAAAAGAACTTTGGAACTAGTAAAATACAAGGGGAGGTTGTATAGTAAGATCTGTACACCAAGGACGGGGAGCTGAGTCACCAGGGTCAAAACTAAAAAACATATGTAACTGGCTGGGTGAGGAAGTAGGTTTGAATAAATCCTCCAAATGAGAATATGTTTTGCAACACTGTTATTATGCTGATAGTATTATGCTGACAATACCTGATTTCATCCTTATTGCAAGTTTTTCTACTGAGTCATGTGTACCTAACAATCTTTTGGATGTTTGTGACACTAACACTTCATCCCAACATGTTGAGGGTAAATGTTGAATGGCAACACTGATTTTTCTTCTTCATCTTGTTTGAATCAATAGTAATGAATACAAAGTTTTCAAATCAGAAGTCTGGGAGACACATTCTGGGCACCTTCATACTTACATTTAATCATGAAAACAGATCAAATTGACACAATTCTCTCTCAGTACTGGCATCTGAGCTGTTGTGATCTCGCAGTAGACTGTTGCTGTACATCTAAGCGCTAGTAACAAAGTATGAACTGACGACTGGGTAGGAATTAAAATTGTGATTTGTAAGACACCAAAGTTTTCCAAGCAGAGATAAAAATGTAATAAGAACATATAGAAGAAGATATACAGCTACAATCACATTTTAAACATTTACAGGATGATCAGGCAAATGGAATGCAGTACATACACAAAGCTTAAGCTGATGACAGAGGTTTCTGTCCCACCCAGTCCCACAGTTGTTAAGTCCCAAAGAAACACATAGAGGTCTACATTAATTATGAACTGATTAGCCTATTAGCTCTGACTTTTTTTTTATTTATTGAAAAAAAAATCCCTGCTTCCTCCCAGCCTCCCATTTCCCTCCCCCTCCTCCCGCCCCTCTCCCCCTCCCCCTCTCTTCTCCCCCTCCCTCTCCAGTCTGAAGAGCAGTCAGGGTTCCCTGCCCTGTGGAAAGTCCAGGGTCTTCTCCCCTCCATCCAGGTCTAGGAAGGTGAACATCCAAACTGACTAGGCTCCCACAAAGCCAGAACATGAAGTAGGAACAAAACCCCATGCCATTGTCCTTGGCTTCTCATCAGCCCTCATTGTCCACCATGTTCAGAGAGTCCGGTTTTATCCCATGCTTTTTCAGTCACAGTCCAGCTGGCCTTGGTTAGCTCCCAATAGATCAGCTCTGCTGTCTCGGTGGATGGGCGCACCTCTCGTGGTCCTGACTTCCATGCTCATGTTCTCCCTCTTTTCTGCTCCTCATTGGGACTTTGGGAGCTTAGTCCTATGCTCCAGTGTGGGTCTCTGTCTCTATCTCCATCCATCGCTAGATGAAGGTTCTATGGTGATATGCAAGATATTCATCAGTATGGTTATAGGATAGGGTCATTTCAGGTTCCCTATCCTCAGCTGCCCAAGGAACTAACTGGGGACATTGCCCTGGGCACCTGGGCGCCGCTCTAGGTTCATGTCTCCTACCAACCCTAAGGTGGTTCCCTTAATTAAGTTATGTGATTCCCTGCTCCTCTATCCAACCTTGTTTTATCCCCAATCATCCCGTTTCCCCAAGTTACCCCCATCCTCCCCTTCTCACTTTTCTCTCCCCATCTCCCTTTACCCCCATCCCACCCCACCCCCAAGGTCCCAATTTTTTGCCCAGCAATCTTGTCTATTTCCCATAGCAGGGATAATAACTATATGTTTTTCTTTGGGTTCACCTTCTTATTTAGCTTCTTTAGGATCACAAATTATAGACTCAGTGACCTATATTTATGACTAGAAACCAATTATGAGTGAGTACATCCCATGATCCTCTTTTTGGGTCTGGGTTACCTCACTCAGGATAGTGTTTTCTATTTCCATCCATTTACATGCAAAATTCGAGAAGTCATTGTTTTTTATGGCAGAGTAGTACTCTAATGTGTATATATTCCACACTTTCTTCATCCATTCTTCCATTGAAGGACATCTAGGTTGTTTCCAGGTTCTGGCTATTACAAATAATGCTACTATGAACATAGTTGAACAAATGCTTTTGTCGTATGATAGGGCATCTCTTGGGTATATTCCCAAGAGTGGTATTGCTGGGTCCAGGGGTAGGTTGATCCCGAATTTCCTGAGAAACCGCCACACTGATTTCCAAAGAGGTTGCACAAGATTGCATTTCCACCAGCAATGGATGAGGGTACCCCTTTCTCCACAACCTCTCCAGCAAAGACTATCATTGGTGTTTTTGATTTTAGCCATTCTGACAAGTGTTAGATGATATCTCAAAGTTGTTTTGATTTGCATTTCCCTGATTGCTAAGGAGGTTGAGCATGACCTTAAATATCTTTTGGCCATTTGAACTTCTTCTGTTAAGAATTCTCTGTTCAGTTCAGTGCCCCATTTTTTAATTGGGTTAATTAGCATTTTAATGTCTAGTTTCTTGAGTACTTTATATGTTTTGGAGATCAGACCTTTGTCTGTTGCAGGGTTGGTGAAGATCTTCTCCCAGTCAGTAGGTTGCCTTTTTGTCTTAGTGACAGTGTCCTTTGCTTTACAGAACCTTCTCAGTTTCAGGAGGTCCCATTTATTCAATGTTGCCCTTAATGTCTGTGCCGCTGGGGTTATACTTAGGAAGCGATCTCCTGTGCCCATCTGTTGTAGGGTACTTCCCACTTTCTCTTCTATCAGGTTCAGTGTGTTCGGACTGATATTGAGGTCTTTGATCCATTTGGACTTGAGTTTTGTGCTTGGTGATAGATATGGGTCTATTTTCATTCTTCTACAGGTTGACATCCAGTTGTGCCAGCACCATTTGTTGAAGATGCTTTCTTTATTCCATTGTATACTTTTAGCTCCTCGAAAATGAGGTGTTCATAGGTTTGTGGGCTAAAAACCGGGTCTTCTATACGGTTCCATTGGTCGACTTCTCTGTAGCTCTGACTTTTTTATTAACTAATTAATTCTTACATTAACCTGTAATTCTTGTCTGTGTTAGCCACATGACTTGGTACCTTTTATCAATGAGGCATTCTTATCATTCTTCCTCTTGGTCTGGGAGATGATTGTAGACTGAGCCATTTCTCTTCCCAGAATTCTCCTATTCTGGTCACCCAGCTATGCTTCCTTCCTAGCTACTGGCCAATCAGAATTTTATTAAACCAGTACAAATGACAAATCATTAGAGGATACAAGATCATTGTTCCACAGTATTAAGCTGTGTATATGTCTTGTCGGAGGCTACTTGTTTGTTCCAGGCTGCCCAGACCTAAAATAATCACTCAGAAACTATTAATTAGACCACTGCTTGGCCTATTTGCTTATGCATATTTAAAGCTAGTCCTTATATCTTAATTTAACCCATTTCTATTAATCTGTGTATTGCTATGTGTTTGTGGCTACCAGTAATGTTCCATCAGCATCTGACATCTGTCTCCTGTGGCTGCTACATGGGTTCTCTTTGACACTGCATATTCTCTCTATATATCTATCTGCTTGGAATTCCTACCTTGTCCTATTCTGCACTGCAATAGGCCCAAAGCATCTTCTTTTTAAATCAATGGTATTCACAGCATACAGAGGGAGACCCCCCCCATCATACATGCTGTTCCCTACCATCAAAATTAGCCTTAGGCCCTTGGAGATAAGGTTTATGAAGCAGCAAAAACCGAGTATTCCCTGTGAGTAAGTGAACCTGAGGATAACTCAGAGTCTGAAACTTGAGGATAAAGCAGGACTGTTAGAAGCACAAAAGTAAAGCCAGAGAAAACAATATAATTATTACCATTGAGTGCTACAGAAGGCCTGGTATATGGTTCAGGGATTTCTTTTATAACCAAAAATACAGAAAGATGGAATTGTTTAAAAATTTAAAAATGTAGATATGAAAAAAATCTACAAAGCAGGAAAGCATGACCAATGAGCAGACAAACAAATAAAATACAGGATATTTTACATAGAAATGTAAGTTGATAGGTGTATTAAAGAATATCAATTTAATATTGTAACTTTTGAAAGACAAATTTTGTAAGGCTAGATTTTTTCAATCCGTATTTTCTGTCAGCAATTTATCCAAGAATAAGCAAGATCTTCTCAGATGTGACCTTGATAATTATATCTGCAAACAATCTTAACAGATGTAACATTTAATAAGAAAATGCTTTCCTCAGAGACAGGATGTTTGCTAACACCACTGTAACATTAATTTTAGCTCCCATGGTTCTATAACAAAATCAAAGAGGAAACATTAAAAGGCCTAATGATTAAAAAGAAAAAAATAAAATTTCCAGCAGCCAAAGATGACAGGGATGTCCACACAGAAAAGTAAAAGCAAACAATTTACAAAATAAAGCTTCTAGAAATTGTAAATTAATTTTTATAGGATTGCCAAACATGAGGTCAGAGATTGGCTCAGCTGTTAAACATGTGTGCACTCCTATGGAACAACAAAGATGAGACTCCAGCACCCACATCAACCAGTTCACAAGAGTCTGTAAATTCACTTCCAAGGAATCTATGTTCTACTGACTCAAAGCATCCACATACGTGTTCATATAGCACACAGACATTAAAAGTACACCGCAACATATGCATGTAAATTAAAAATAAAAGCTGACTTTAGAAAACAAAAGATTACTGAATATAAGAATTTTATATAAGTAGCAACTTTATTGGCATGTATCAGTAACCAATAATAACTGATAAAATTATTTCTGCTACAAATTGAAATGTCATCAGTTATGCAAAGTAACTGTCAATAAGTTGAATTTTCAAAAAATAAGCTTCACCACAAAACTTTGCGGTGGACAATGCTCCAAGCTATAAATCAATGGAGGTCACAAATTTTAAATGATTGACTAATTAAATTAAAGTCACAAAATTTTCATGATTGATTAATAGAATAAAAGAATCTCAAACATGGTGTGTATAATAATTTTTAAAGAAGCTGTGAAGATTATTCTAAATTATATTGTGAAACACAGAGCTGATGAACAGCAGAGATAATGCTAATGTAGCAGAAAGGGCTTGGGCAATATGTATTACCAGATATCAATTTACTATAACTTAAATTATAAGTGTAATATTGATGCAAACAATGTGTTATTGATAAAGATAGGCTAGTGAAAATAGCAGCGGTTTCAGAAGTCACCCACCTAACTGCCTCAAAGAGAGGAAAAAGATCAATTCATATGTGAACGATTAGAGCATATTTTGTTGTATCTGGCATTCATATGAAAGCAGGGTCATGCAGCAATAACGAATGAATTTTAACACGGTAATATGTCAGATTGACCTTGCAAACTCATGAGCAAAGCAATAAAGCAATGAATACAATAAAAATGGTCTGGGGGATTAAGGAGATGGCACAATGGGCAAGAGCAGTTTATTTGCAAAGACTAGAATCTGAGTTTTTGTCCCAGGACACAGATGAAAAAATGGGCATGGCTGAATGTGCCTGTAATCCCAACATGGAGGGATGGAGATGAGAAGATTTCAGAGGTGCCCATCTCAAGACAATAAGGCAGACAACAATAGAGGAGTATGCCAATGTTCTTCTCTGGCTTCTGTATGTACATAAAAGTGTACACACAGTGTACATTCATTTATATGCACCATACATATTACATTACACATACAGTGTCATTCATTTGTATGCACCATACATATTATCCTCTCTCTCTCTCTCTCTCTCTCTCTCTCTCTCTCGTTCTCTCTCTCTCGCTCACATACATACACACACACACACACACCAATCTAATCAGCATACAGGTTTAAAAAGAAATTGTGGCCAGGCCATGGTGGCTCACACCTTTAATCCCAGCACTCGGAAGCAGGTGGATGTCTGAGTTTGAGGACAGTCTGGTCTACAGAGCTAGTTCTAGGACAGTCTCCAAAGCTAGAGAGAAATCATGTCTCAAAAAAAAAATATAAGAGGAAAATTGGGAACTAGACATCCTTGGTAAGCAGACTTGATATTTTCACAGAGGACTTGGGATTTTACCCACAAATACAGGTCACAACCACCTATATCATTCCAGATGATTTAATACCCTCTACTGGATTCAAGGGACACCTCTATAGATATTTTGCACATACATATACTCAGGTAAACACATGTACATACAAAATGCATGATAAATATTTTAAAGATGGAATAAGTTAATTATGCACTCATAGATAAATGCTTAAATGGCAATAAAAATTAACAAGAAGTTAATAGATCAAATTTGTTCTTACTCTTGAAGAAGGTGAGAAGTATATTGATTGCTCAGGGTCATGAGAGGACTTCAAAGTCATCAAAGCATATTAAGTTTTGCTTAACCCTGATGATGCTCATCTTAGTGCTCTTGTTCTGATAAGTAATTAAACATTTTATTCAAGGTATACCTGGAAAAGGTAAGTGGCCCTATGAAAATTCCTAACTTGTCAACATGAAGCCGTTTTCATACTCATCCATCACAAAGAAGCCAGAGAATGGATGTGAATCATCTATTCTTTTTCTGATATAATGATAAATATTACATAATTACAAAAGCCTTGAGATGGTAGTTATAGATAATCTAAGTACTCAGTAGATTACAAACATTTTAAAGTAATAAAATAGGATGCAATGAGTATAAAATGGTGAGTTTTTCTTGCAACATTTTAATTTTCATATTTCCATGTATGCATATATTCATGTTCTGAGTAGCAAAGCCTATATTGATAAAAAAAGAGTAGGAAAAGTGATCAACACTAGGTAGTAAGAACACTATCAATTAAATTCACATTTCTTTTAGATATTATACTAATTTTCTGGTTTAATGAGGTATATACATCATTCTAGACATTATCTTATATACATGTATAAATGTAAAAATACAGTCAATACATTGTACCTATATTAATATAATTTCAATGTAACTGAGAAATAAAACAAAAATATAGGAAAGTGTAAGAGCTAAGAGACCAGCCCCAGCCCCTACTCAGGGTCCCTAAGGTGAAATGCTTCCCTGGAGTGAAGGAGGAGGTGAAAGATTTCTATAGTAACTTCACACACAAACTGAGTTTCATGCTCTTCATTTCATGTGCTCTTTATTGTTCTGCTTCTACTCTAATAATCCTGTTCTCCTTCTAACTTCTCCGTGCTTGCTCTTCTAGCTTCTTCTTCTCCTTCTTCTAAAAACTCTTCTACAGGAGCCTTGAAGTGATAAGGAGCTGAGCCACTCACCATTATACAAAGGTCCAAGGCCATCAGAGCAAAACCTCTGCCAGATGGGGGGTGGAGATGCACAGTACCCAGTGACAACTTTGAGACACAGATCCATTGTTAGTAGACTGGCAAGTGAAGAATTGGCATGCTTTTTCTTAGTAATCTTGGTTGGACATCTGTGATTCTGATCATGAGTAAGCTGTAAAGTTTTCTTTTCAGAAAAGGCCATTAGTCTAGTTCAACTTGCGCTGAGTTGAAAATGAGCTAATTGTGTATAGTTAACAAGGCAGGCATTTAGGTATCTGTAAGTCCTCATTGGATAATTGATCTAGTTATAAAGCATGTCCGAGTATATATTCTATATATCAAAACTATATAGCTAAATGAAAAGTCATTTACTTGGCCATCCACGGATATGTGTGACCATAAGATTGAGATGTAATCATAAGATTACATGTATACATTGTATGAAAATGCATGTTAATAGGGAGATTCATAGCTGTTATTGCACAAGTGAAATTACAGAACAAAGCAACAGTTTTCAGAGTAAACGTCATGGCTTGCAGTAGCTCATAATAAACGCTTCTGATGGGAAAGGAAAAACAAAATTGGAATAAAACATGGAACTAGCAGAATATATACTTACTGTTAATTATCTTTGATAGCTGTTTAAGTTTAAACTTTTTTAAAATCCACATAAATAGGGGTTGACAATTTTGTGACGTGTAAAATAGGTAAGAATCTGAAGCTGATGGTGAAACAGCAGTACTCCTGCCTTGCAAAAGAATACAACAAAAAATATTCAGAGGCAGCAAAAGTACGCTTGAAAATGAGTTCACACACTCCCAGAAGTGATCACATCTGACGTGAATTCTCTGCTAATGGTTCAGTGAGTTCTCAAACATCCAACATGAAAATTGAAATCTGGAGATGAGCTGGGGCGGGGGATAAGGCAACTATTTCACTGGTAATGATGATTTTAGGTGTTATACAGTGATTCATAAAAATAACAGAGCATGCATAATCTACTTACTGTTCCTAAGAGCTTGAAAAACTGACAGCAACTGAAAGGAAATCTACAAGGAGCCTGGAAAGTTCTCTTCACATGCAGCTGACTCATTTGATCACACAAAGAGTTAATTAGTTTTCTTATAAATTAGATTTTGGCCACCTGAACCCAGCCTCACAAAGAAGTTTTCCATTCTCCAGAGAACAGACCAGTATACTAAACCTCAGGTAATACTGCCGCCACCCAGCCTACACTGCTTCAGCTTCTTCAACTTCTCCTCTTCTCATCACCACATCTGTGTACTCACCTCTGGTGGAAACCTTCCACCAGGTCAGAGGCTAGGCCAGAATCCTGATCCACAGAGGCCAGACCAGCATCTGAAACCCCAAAGACCATACCAGCAACCTGAACTCCAAAGACCTGGCCAACTACCTGAAATATCATGCAGAAAACTCCTACCCCACCAAAAGCCATGGCAGCATATGAATCCTAGTGGAGCCTTGGCCAGATCGGAGGCCATACACATACATACCCAGATCTTCATCCTCAAACTTGGGCAGAAACATCCTGCTTGATCAGAGACCATCCAGGACATCAGCTCCTAATGCAGGCAGAAACCCTCTACTCAACCACAGGCCACAGAATCCAGAGGACTAGAGAACAGAAATTAAGGTGGAAAACACCCACCCGATGAAAACAAATCCAGAAATTGGTGCCTATACATATAATTACTCTGAATTCAGATGCCTAAATGTAAGAACACAAACAATGACAGGACAATTTATCATCACTAGAGTCCATCCATCTCAGTGTAGAAACTTTTCTACATTTCAAACATTTCTACAATACACAAATGTGTATACTAGATATGGAACCCTGAGTAGATTGTGCTTTTAGGATAGCTTGTATGCATTAGAAGCTTCAAGGAGACTCACCAGGCTAGACCCTTTGAAAGGAAATGGGATATCTGGTTGGGTAGGAAGGTCAGACAAGGCACAGAAGGTGTGCCATGGTGATGGAATATCATATTGAAAATTTATATAAATATTGATTTCTGCACACAAAAAGGAAACTATTTAAGGCAGGACCAAAGGCAACCAGGAACAATCTAAACAAATTTCACCAGGATTAGAAGATAAATGAAATATTAACAACAACAACAAAAGAGTAATAAGAATGAAGACCTAAATATTGCAAGGAATTCTAGAAGCTTGAGGCATCATAACAAGGTTAGACTTGACCTTCAAAATACACTGGAATTGCACTAATCTAAAGTGATAATAATAATCTAAAAATCGAATCAAAATGAAAGGAGCCTTTCAAAAATCAACTTAATCCACTAAGAATTACCCCTAAAAGTCACAAGCTCCTTTTAAAAGAAGGACAGGGAATCTATATGTTCCAAAGGGCAGCATTCAAACCCTCCTATGTACTGGAAACATTTTTACTAAATTTGTGAAAAAAAGTTATACAGAGCAATATGCAAGTATGCAAAATAAATTAGTAGATAAGAATAAATATCAAGTAAAATAAAAGTAAAGGGCAAGCATTTAAAATTATGTGTTAAAAAACATAGAGCTGGAAGATTTACGTGACTGCATAGACAAATAATACAAACTCAAGCATCTAATGAAACATACCTGCAAATACTACGTTCAACAGGATATTGATCAAGACCCAGCTAAATACTCTTGGTAAAATGTAAGTGATCTTTTATAATTTGGGTTGTGAGCCTAGCCTTTAATGGTTGAACACCTCTCCATCCCTAAGTGTAAGTGAGCTCTCAAGTGGGAAAAGAATATGTCTAAATGAGGTACATAGAGAGGCATGATGAATCATGAGTAAATGGTAAATCACATTACAATACCATGAAATTTAAAGAGGACGGAAAATTATTGGGAAAATATGATAATCTGATTTGTCATGCGGCAAACATTTAAAGAAATGAAAATATGTAAAGACAAAACCACAGCAGAAATAAAATCAAAATAAAAATCTGCCCTAAAGAACACAGACTTGAGACGTTCATACTCATTCTCATAAAAACAACCTTAATTAAACTCAGACTTGATAAAAATGAAGATAAAATATGACAGTGGAAGGAGGACTAGTGGGGATGTAGATGGAATAGCTTAATGGGGGTAAAGGAGACAAACAGAAGTTATGAGAACTAAATATGACCAGAATATGTAAAATACTTATATGAAAATGTCAGGATAAAATGTATTGTTATGCACAAATACTATAAGCTAAAATATAAATAAAAGCATCAAAGCAACTACAGAAAAAGAAAACCAATACAGATTTAGTGGAACAAAGGAACAAAGAAAGCATTTCCCATCACAAACAACATAAGCCAGAAACATCTGAACAAAGCCTTCCTTTACCCAGAGAAAATATCCTTCAAGAAAAAGGTTCAGTGCAGACCGCACTCAGAGAGGTAATATCTGAGGGGATGTAGCACAGAACACCTGCAGTTAAATAAGGGAAATATCTCAAGTACAAGAAAACAGACCATAGAAATATAAGCATCTATTTAAGGATTGAAAATTAAAGAATAAGCATATAGTCCATTGCCACTTTCAACTTTTCTTGAAATTTGTTTAGAATTAAAATAATAATGTAATTATATGTGCAGTATAAGTATAAAAGTGAAATTAATAAGGCTAAAAAACAAAAGGTGTTGAGAAAAGTTGAAACAGTTCAGTTCTTTATATGGAGTGGTAAAATCTTAATTGAAATTAAACATGTTGACAGACCACAACATGACCTACAGAGTAAGTCAATAAAAACATAAGATGAACACACATGTTCAGAAAGATGCAGCTGCAGCAGACAGATTTTCCCCTGATCTTACCACTATATATAAATAAAAAGCCTCTACAGAGTAGATAAACAAAAGCCTTTTAAAGGGGAGAATACACATGAGTGTACAATGTGGAGGAAAACAGAACTGTGAGTTTTGATTTTGTGGGTTTATTCCTAATATCTTAGGCTTGATACTGGGAAAAGGTGGCATTCTAGAAATACCATGAATTATTACTAGCAAGAGAAAACAAAACAAAACAAAACAAAAACAGAAACTTTCAAATCACACTTCTTTCTGGTATTTTTCATTAAATTTTACTTACTTATTCTACCCTCATTTGTCTGACAAGCTGGGTGTTTGAACTCTATATGGGAAGCCAGTATTAATTCTTGTAAAGGACAGGTGAATACACAGAAAGCCCTATAAAAGCCATACTCAAGTACAAAAGAGGCCATGTGAAAAATGACAGCCTACTTCTAAAATAATGACTGCAAGTATGCAGGCATTTCTGTGTGCACAGATCTGTAAACAGTCATGTTACATATAGAAGACACAAATTTTCAGGACTCAGTTCACTTAACAGTGATAACCATTTTATTTACTTTGAGAGTCATAAATGTAAAGAATGCTGCCTGAAACTAAGAATCCTATATTGTAAAGAAAAGAAATGCTCATATGATTTGTGGAATGTTACATTTTTTCCCCTCTCAACTGGCAGTTCACATATAGATTTGTCAATCAATGAAACTTGGATGAATTCCATTGGGTTTACTTTGTGCCAATACATTTAATGTTCTTTTTTTTTTTCTTTCTGTTTCATCACTAGGCACTTTCCCTTGAGTCGTATCACCACCATCAATAGTGTCCCGGAAGCTCTTATTATATTGACATAAGAATGAGAAATCAGGCAGCAGAGCGGAAAGCAGGAACATGGAAGCTGTTATTTAACTCTTCCTTTGTTCAATTGAAAGCCAGAAGTTTTTGAGTAAATAACACGTTGTCTTTTGCTTCCATTACTGTACATTTGAAAGTGACTGATGATTTAACAAGTTGGTTTGTGCTCAGCAGCCCACAAAACAAAATGTAATGTGTCTGTCATGATTGTGTAAGAGTACAGAATTCATCTCACTCAAAAACACTCTGTGAACAGTTTTCTGGTTAGCTTTCCACAGTTCATGCCCTGTATAACACTATACTCTCTAACTTCTTTACTGTTTTTGGTCTCATTTGTGGTTCCACTCTGCTTTCTAAAGCCTTTCTAACAAAGTCCTACTAAATAGGATAGCTTAAAATAGTGGTCCTCAAACTGTGGGTAGAATGACTCACAGGGGTCACCTAAGAAAACATAGATATTTACACTAAAATTTATATCAGTGGCAAAATTATACTTGTGAAGTAGGAATGAAAACTATTTTCTGGTTGGGTTCACCCACAACATGAGGAACTGTATTAAAAGGTCACAGCATTAGGAAGGTTGTGAGCCACTAGTTTAAAATGACAGATTTTTTTTATGTTTTTATTTTTTTACAGAACTGAAAGTTGTAAGACCAAAAATATGATGCCATTAGAAGTACACTATTCCTGCAAGATGGCAGAAAGGAATCGTTTCATACCCTTGCTTGGATTCTGCTATTTCCAGTAATCTTTCCAAATCCATGACTTGTAAATATTTCACTCGAGTTCCTGCCTCTGTCATTACATGGGTATATTCTTCTGACATGGTTCTATCTTTGTGCATGTCTACTTTGTACATCTTAAAGGGGCATGCCTCATCATGAACTGAGAATCTGTTTATTTTTATATGGCTGTAATTCAACTAATCACATATGTCCCAATCCAATGCCCCAAAAATAATCCATTCTGAAATTCTGAGATATTGGACATTGATATGACTATTAATGGAACAAAATCTAGCATGCCTACAAACCATATTTAATGATATCTTACCAGGAATACTGTATCCTATCTTTCTGTATTTTTCAAGCTACCAATATAAACTGCATTTTACATAATCAATCACAAATAAACTAGTATGTGTCCTGGTAGTGTTTGGAGTCTTCTGCCACTGATGCTATTTCTTCATATTCATCAACTGTTTCACATTTCACCTAACTTGAATCTTCTTTTTCATAGAATATCAGCATTGATGTGCAGACGTCTAAAGGACCTTCACTAATCTGAACCTAAATTATGCCCAATAAAAGACATGAAATTGGAGCCACAGATAAGAAACAAAACTATCTTGAGTAGGCTAGTCATGACCCTTACTTCTACGTCAGTTTAATATCTACATGGAGAAAAATAATAATAAAAGAAACAAAGAAACAAATAATCAAACAAGAGCTGTTAGTGTGCCTTAGGAAGGGAAAGTTAGAACATACATTATCTGGCACTTTGGAGGGCTGACTAAGGGGATGTTTTCTGGTTTATATATTGGGAAGCTTGATAGGACATAGCACACAAGTCTTTGGAGGCCTCTAAAAGCAAATGAAACTTCAAAAGCCTTTCTGTTGTTCTGTGGAACATTTCTGACAATAGTCAGAAGTGGACACAAATCAGGGCCTTGTCTTTAAGGAGAAAGAGAAGGGTAGAGTGTGTTGAAATCCATGTTCAAGTACAGGATCACCTAACAAGATCATTTCAGTATCTTCCTTAAAGCAATTTGTACCTTCACATTTAGAATATTCACGGCCCCTGAAAGCAAGCAAAGTCTAGACAGTTGGTGAAGTCCTACTCACCACAATCTGATGTACAAACACATACATGTAGGCAGTAAGAAAGTCGAAGTTTCTGGGAGTTTAGTCTACTAATTTCTGATTTGAAATCTTTAAGTACATATACAAAGATGGTCACATGTAGAAAATGCTAAAGAACTTTTAGTATTCTGCACGAGATTGATTGGTAAAGATCTTTTTGTTGCCTAGCCTGATTGCCATTAGAGAAGCTTTACCCAGAAACTGATACATAACAGATGCAGAGACACAGCCAAACATTAGTCAGGGCTCTGAGCATCTTGTGGAAGAGGGATAGGAAGGATTATGGGAGCTAGAGAGGCCAAGAACACCACAAAAAATAATAAAAACCAAACAAACAAAAACAAAACCCCACAGATTCTACTAACTTAAGCTCATAGGATCTCACAGAGACTGACTTGCCAACCAGAGAGTTGGAAATGGACGGATCTAGGCCTTATGCGCATGTTACAGTTGTATATCTTGGTCTTCCTATAGGATTTCTAACAGTAGGAACAGGGGCTATCTCTGACTCTGTAGCCTGATATGGGACCCTTTACTCCTACTGGGTTGCCTCTTCCAGCCTTAATAGGAGAGGAAGTTACTAGTCTTAACTGCAATTTGATATACCATGGCTGACTGATATACATGGGAGATCTGCCCTTTTCTGAAGAGAAAGTAGAAGTGCATGGGGGCAAGGCTGGGGGAGATTAGGAAGAAGGTCTATTAGGAGAGGAAGGAGGAAGGGAGGGGAAACTGTGATAAGACTGAGGAAATTTTTATTTATTTATTATTTAAAAATGAAAAAGCTCACAAAACAAACTGTTGACAGACGTTTCTGTCTTGTCTGGTCCCACAGCCATTCAATCCCAAAGAAACACATAGAAGCTTACATTAATTATAAACTGGTTGGTGTATGAGCTCAGGCTTATTATTAACTCTTATATCTTACATTAACCTATAATTCCTGTCTGTGTCAGCCATGTGGCTTGGTACCTTTATCAGTGAGGCATTATCATCTTACTTCCTTTTGGTCTGCATGGCAAATACAGACTTTCCTCTTCTCAGAATTCTCCTGTTCTCATAGCCCCACCTGTATTTTCTGCCTGATCACCCCACCTATACTTCCTCCCCAGCTACTGGCCAATCAGCCTTTCATTAAAACAACACAAGTGACAGATCTTTACAGGGTACAAGACCATTCCCACAGCAACAAACAAAGAAGCAAAAGATTGTTCCAACACCAGTCGGACTGGGAAGGAATAAGCATAGGACCAAACTTGTCCCTCTTGAATGTGGCTGACAATTGCATGGCTGGGCCAGACTGAAGACCACTGACAGTGACACCAGGATTTATCCCTACTGCTTGTACTGGCTTTTGGGGAGCCTATTCTCTTTGGATAGATACTTTGCTCAGCCTTGAATAGTAGGGAGGGCCTTGGACCTTACCTAAAGCAATGTGCTTTATCCTCTCTGAGGAGTGGATGGATGGAGGGTGGGGTGTGGGGTAAGTGGAGGGAATTAGAGGAGGGGAGGGAGTGAAAACTTGGATTGGTATGTATAAAAGAAAAAGCTAGTTTGTTTTCTTTTTTAAAAAAATTAGAAATAAAGAAATGATCTTTTCAAACCCAAAGCCATGGCCCAAGAACTGGGGCAGAAGGACTGAGAAAGCAGATAGAACATGATGAAGATGAAGATAAGATGAAGAGCTTTATGTCCAGTACAGAAAAGAGAATAAAAGACTCAACTGTGTAACGATTGTCCTGAACATTCAGTGTTATTCAAATTTAAAAGACAGACTAGGAAATAGGGAGGCTTGTCACAATCACAACACCATATCAAATCTTGGTAAAATGACCTTAGAACAACGAAAGCAGGTAAAGTACATGACGAAGAACTTTAGGGTGATCAAAATGGCTCAGAGGGTAAAGGTAGTTGCAACCAAGCATGTCTGCCCAGAGAGAAACAATTCGTCATAAGTGTCTTCTAATTTCCACATGTGTCTACTAACACACATCACACATACCACTCGCGCAATAATAGAAAATATTTTTTCAAGAACTTTAAGAATTAAAATATAGCAATTGTAAAAATGATCAATGAAAGCCAGGTGGTAGTGGCACACATCTTTAATTCCAGCATTGTGGAGGCAGAAGCAGGAGGATCTCTTAGGTTGAGGCAAGCTTGGTCTACAGAGTGGGTTCCAGAGCCCTGTCTTGAAAAAAAAAGAAAAGAAAAGAAAAAAAGATCAATGAGCAGAATAATTAAAAGGAGAATGAGAACAAAGAGATAGGGATTATAAACAGATTTAAACAGAATTTTCAGAGATCAGTAATAAAATAAATTAATTTTTAAAAATTCACTATAGGATTCTGATAAAATACTTGATTAAATATAAGAAAAAGTAAGTGAAATCTGACATAGGTAACTTGAAATCATCCAGTTTCCACATTTTCCTTATCCATTCTTTGGTAGAGTAGCATCTAAATTATTTTCAGGTTCTGGTTATTATGAATAATGATGTGCTTAGCATAGTTGAACAATTGTCTTTGTGGTATTATTGAGCATTCTAATTATAATCAGAGAGCCTTTACCCAGTAACTGATAAAAGCAGATGTCAAGATTCACAGCCAAGCATTGAATGGAAGTTCTGGAATCCTCCTGAAGAAATGGAGGAGGGTTTGGACAAGCTCGTGGGATTGGGGTAAAGATCATAACAGAGGGTCTCACAAAGACAACTGATCTGAGCTTATGGGGGCACATGGACACTGAACCAACAGTATGAGCCTGCATGGAACCAATCCCCTGCATTTGTGTGACAGATGTATAGTTTGGTCTGTTTGTAAGCCTCCTAGTAGTGAGGTCAGGACCTGTCACTGTTTCTTAGCTGGCTTTTGGGAACCTGTTCCCCTTGTTAGATTATCTTGCCTAGTCTTTATGTAGGAGGAGGAACTAGTTCCTACCTCAACTTGATAAGCCATGTTTTGTTCAAGCCCAAGAAGGACTGCCCCCTTTTGAATGGAAAGGGGGAGTTGTGAATGAGGAGAGGGATAGATGGGAGTTGGGGGATGGAAGGAAAAGAGGAAGGGGAATCTGTGGATATTATGTAAAATAAATGAAAAAAATGTTAAATAAATAAGAGATTTTTTTTAAACGAATAAGATTAATAAAGAGTAAAGATAGACAAAGGGACTGACGTTACCATATCACACAGAAAATCCATGCAAATATAAACCTGAAAAAAAGAAAGTGGACAAACCAGAGATAAAATACAGCAGCAAGAACTAATGGCTTTAAAACTCATCAAATCTGGCCTGAAGTGATGACCCAGAGGTTAGGATCATGACTAAACTAGCAGAGGACTATGTTTTTTTTTTCTGGGCACCCACATGGAAGCCCTCCAGCAGTAATAACTCCTGCTTCAGGGGATCTGATGCATTAGCCTGATGACAGAAGGTACTAGTCATACATGTGATGGGTTTATATGCATTTAAGCAAGATATTCATAACCAAACAATAAACATATGTTGAAAAGAAAAATTCAAGTTTAGAAAAGATGGTAGATACCCATATTCAAAAAGCTTAAATTACTCTAACTCTAGAAAAATACAAATTATTTTCAAACATTAGAGCAAGCAGTATTCTCTATGAGGGATCATATGTTAGTTGGTAAAGTAAGATTTTAAAAAGTGAATATTAATGAAGGCACATTAGGCATCTTAGTAGACCACAATGAAATGAAGCTAGAAAGTAATAGCCAAAGGAAAACAAAAGAATTCCAAAATTTGTGGAAATTTAACTGTATATTCTTGAACAATGGTTCTAGGGGAAAAGACAGCAGAAAGAAGAGGTATGGAGGCTCACTCCTATAATTCTAGCACTCTGTCATCTGGAGACAATAATTTACCATTGGTTGGAGGCCAGCTTGGGCTATATGGAAAATTACAAGGAATCAAGGATTACAGTTAAATCTCTGTGTCAAAAACAAATCAATTTGAAAGGCAAACCAAAGTGAAAAAAACAGCATACAAAGATAGCATGTCTTTCTAATATAAACAAAATTAAACTTCTCAAGATATTAGTAGAAGGAAATTACCTAAACTTATTAAAAGAGCCATGGCTAAACCCATGGACCATTCATTGATCCACAACAAATTGTATGAAAATTTTCTCCAAGATTACATCAAATACCAGAGTGAGCTCTCCCACCATTTCTGTTTAACACATTCCTAAACATCGGGGATACAGAATTAAGTAAGATAAAGAACTAAAATATTTTTTAAATCAAGGACACAATAAAATTGTCCCTTCATGTACATTATATAATCTAATATGTAAAAGACCTTTCAGAAGCCCAAGAAAACTATTAGAACTAATAAAAAGGGAAGTTTCAAGTTGAAAATGTCATTATAAAAATAACATGTATTTTAATAAAAAGAGACTCAATTGTCTCTTTCCTTTTGAATTAAAGGAAAACCAAGGAAGCAAATCCCTTTTATAAAATCATGAAAATGGTTGACACTTAAGAACAAACAACCAATTGATAAGAGTTTTCTAAGCTGGAAATTTCAAAACTTTATATGAAGTACAGAAAAATTAATGAAAAGGCATCTGGTGACATTGCAGTACACAGCACAGCTAAACTGCCATCACTGGGTAGCTCACAGGCAATAACATTTATTTTTCACAGTTCTGGAGGCAGGAAAATTTAAAGTGACAAGACAGCTTTATTCAACATCAGGTAGCTATCCTTGTGGTGAGTTTGAGTGCTGCTTTTGCTGTTCTCTACATGTGGTGAAATGGGCGGTGTTTGCGAACTCTGCTATAACTCATTAGGGCTCCTAACCAATGGGTTCCCAAGTACACACCAGTTTAGACCATAGCAGAATAGCTAGGATTTTAATTAAATATATGTGATAGGAAACTAGAATGACTGGCAGGCTACATCATTGCTGAGTCTATCCACAGATACACTGCCAACTTTATCAATATCCCAGTGGTATTTTCTATATTAAAAGAAAAAATATATATAAATTTCTTAGAGATACTTAAAATGCCCCTAAAGACACAAAACTCTCAAATAAAACAAAGAACCCGTAATTCCTAATTTCAAACAAATCACAAAGCTTCTGTCATCAAAGCAGTAAATTACTGCACTAAAGATATATCATCAACATCATTTATACCCTGGCAATGCTTAAGCATGTATGGGCAGCCAGTTTATGGCAGTTCTCCAGTTGTTCCTATCCTCAGTAGTCCTATATGCTTGTGTTATTGTCATATCCAAGATTCCACCGACTTCCTTTATGGTGTTTATCCAGCATATTATGGACCTTCCTCTTCATCTTATTCTGTGAACTCCTCTAAGCAGTGCTATCTTCAGGTATCTGCCATCATTCATTCTCACAACATGGCCAAAGTATCTCAAGTGTTGTTGCTGTATTCTGTATTTTACTTTTTCTGTAGATGGAGATGTTTCTTAATGTCATCATTGCACAGTCTATCTCTTCGCAAGATACCTAGAATCCTCCTGAGACATGTCATCTCAAACACATTCAGCTGCTGTTCTGAAGAGTCACTTATCTTGAGCTGCCATTTTTATAACTCTGAAACCTGGACTAAAGATACATATACCAACCAATAACAGAATAGAAAGCCCAAAACAAGTCAATGTACATAATGTTAGATGTCTTTGACAAGATGACAGAAATATAAGGTAAAAAAGAAAATCAAAAGCAAAAATAGTCTTTTAAACAAATGAGCAAATGGTGTTGGGGAAAGTGAACGTCCACATTAAAAAAAAAAAGAAATTGGACCCTAGCCTTATTCCATAGCCAAAAACCAACTCAAACTTTATTAACTATAGAAGTAAAAGACCTAGAACTGTAAAGAAAACTCCTATTGTGTAATGTCTTTCTGTATGCTGTAAATGTATTGCTCTCATTGGTTGATTTAAAAAAGTTGACTTGGCCTATGGCAAGGCAAGATAGAGACAGGCTGGAAATCTCAGCAGAGATACAGGAGAAGGACGGAGATGCTAGTCAATTGCTGAGGAATCAAGAAATGTAAAAAATAAGGTAACAAACCACAAACCACATGGTAAAGTATAGAGAAAATATGGATTAATTTAAATATAAGAACTAGCTAACATTAAGCCTGAGCCATTGGCTAAACATTTATAAGCAATATTAAATCTCAGTAGTTATGCAGGATTTGTTGGATGGGAGAGAAAACCCAACTGCATAATGGCACCCAATATCTGGCATGGATCCACATAAGACCTGAGAAAGCTTAAGTAAGGTTCTGAATTCACTTGAAAATGGAGCCACACTGGGGCTCCTAGTCTCACAGTCTCATGTCAGCAGCAGTACAGAGACACATCTCCCAACATCTGCCTGCAAGATGGAGTTGACTACCATCTGCCATGAACTAATCTGAGTGGTGGGTTTTTGCAGTCTTACACAGGCCTCAGTACAGAGAGACTAATAAGCCCCATGCTGTATGGCAGATTTATTTTTTGCTTGTACAGAAAAAAAGCTAAAAGAAACACAGTAAAAAAAAAGTCCAGACAGAAAACCTATAAACATATTTCAATGTGTTTTACAATGTAAATAGGTTAAGAAAAAAATTTAAAAAACAGGTGATCTACAGTTATAGAAAGAAAAAATAGTTTTAAAAATAGTATAATAAAATCTATAAAGAGAGAAATAAAATAAAGAACAAGTCACATAGAGATAAGAAATGCACACGGAGTCTGGATCCTATATAGTATTGTGTTGATTTTGAATGTTTTGAATGCTGACAAGCAAACAAGAGCTGCTGAAAGACGTGGGATTGAAAGAAAGACTGATAAAATATACCTTAACATTTTAATATTGCCTTATCTACAATACAGAAGTCAAAAACATATTTATAAAATGTAACTTAAAAGATACATTGCTTTGGATACACAGTTTTGCTTTCGTTTCCACAGGAAACAAGAGTCTATGAATTTGTTCCAGGTTAAGATGGATCAGACTTGATCAAGGAAGATATAAACCTTGCTTGACAGGTGCTATCTATCAACAAAAGTTATAATTGATCTTCCCAGGACTTGGTGATTGTCTCAAGCATTATCACATCTCCATAAGACTACCGGTACCCAACAATCAGCAGAAAGTAGTCTAAGGAACTATGGTAAAATCCCAAAATTATTGTTTGTAAATACTTATTTTCATTTAAGAAGGGTTAGTTATAAATTTTTGTTGGTCATATTCAATCACTTTTTAAAAGAAGTAAGGGGGATATGACATAAAAATGATGGAGGAAGGCATAGATTATTGAATCTACTTTCATTTAAAAAACAACTCCTAGTGGAGGGGTTTGGGAAATGGTGTGTGGAGGTAGTGGGTGGGAAGTGGGAGGAAGAGAGGAAGTAGAAATTTTGATTGGTATTATTTTTAATGTAACAAAAATAATGGAAAAATTGATGCCTCTTATTTTCAATTTTTGAAGAAAATTAAAATAAAAATATTTTGAGATATTAACAAAAAACAACTCTTAAGCTCAAAATATTTTACATTGATATGGATTTTTAGTTTATTGATACAAATTTAAAGCCAATTTTGTTATAGCATATGTATATTTCTACTCTTGCTTAAGGTGTTTGGTTTATACAACTTATTTTAAAATGTAATGTATTATTTCAAATACAGATAAATAGTCATCTACAATAGTCAAACTTATAGCCATATTGGTTAGGCTTTCTACGTATACAAAGACATATTTCAATTAGGTAGGTAATCTTCAAACACTTTATAGACCAAGAGAATATAGCATTTAAAATGTTTTATAAATGTAGACTTTTATTGACAGTGAGAGACATCTGCTCCTGGTAGTACTAATTACTTCAAAGAGGATGATGGATATCAAAGAAACTAAGAACAAAATTTTGTTTTCAATGTGGCAAGGCTAGCAATTTAAGCAAGAAACTGCTCTTGCCTGGAATGTTAAACAGTATGCTATATAGACGTGGCATGCAGGATCCACAGGAAAATGACTGTTAAACTTTACCAAAACAAGGCAGGATTGTCCTTCAAGTTTCTGCTTCTCAGAAGTATCTGCCAGTCAATTCTGCAGGACACAGAGGAAAATGAATGATGAACTATGTCAATATAGGCAGGACAGTCCTTCAAATTTCCTGCTTCACTGAAAAGTCTGACAGATACTCTAGACTTATAAACTGGAGATGGATATCCCAACATTACAGAGGAACTTTGGGTAACTGTCCAGTAACCCTGATGTCTCTGTCATTTCTTGAGTTTTGGAAGTTGCTTGCAATACACTTCCTATTTACTCAGGAAATATTATATCCTTCTGGTGTCTTTGAAGGAGTTGAAGACCAAATAGTTATCATTATAGTTTTCTTTACTTATTTTATTAGAAACAAAACATTAGACTCACAAAGATAAGATAGGTGATAAAATATTATCTTTAGTTTTGCCAAATACAAGTAGATTAGATATTGGAACTGCAATTCTTACTTAACAACAGTTTGTTACATGTAATTTTACTATGTTAAAGATAAAACCTTTCTTTTTGATTAGACAGAAACTGGAAAATTCTTTGGAATGTCTTTCTGTATGCTGTGAATATGTGTTGCTCACAAGAAAAGTAGTTCACACATAGAAGTGATAAATAATTAATGGATATTTGTGTGGGGTGGTTAAAGATATCCCAATGTAATTTGGCTCAATACCTGAAACATTCTAACACTCTACAATCACTGAAGTTTTAACCAATCTGTCACTCCTATTCATATAAGAGCAGGTTGATTTTCGTTTAATTTTTGTTTGTTTTTAAGCCTTCATTTCACAACTTCTAGTAAAACTATCAATTACTACTGCTGATAATATAAAATGGAGTTAGAAGACAAGAATAGAGGGCTTTGGGTTCAAATAAAAAAAAACACTGAATTTCAAGTAATAAAATCTCTGTCTCTCTCACATATATGTGTATGTAGGTATTTGTATGTCTATGATATGCATATGTATATATGTATATGGGAAAACAGATGATTTAGTGTGAACTTATTCGTACTAATAATAATAGTGGGTAATAGAATGAATACTTGTGAGCTATTATTTATGGATAATTTATATTGGTATAGCTTTTTGTATGTTGATACAAGTTCAAATTATATTTGTTATTTTTGTTTATAATATTTTTACACTTATGAAAAGTTATTCTGTCAGATTGTATACATGCATGTTTCTACTTCTGGAAACATTTTGTATATTGATACAGATTTTAGGATATATTTTCATGTTCCATTATATATTATTATTACATCTAATCAAGATACTTATACATTTTTGATATTTTGAGGTCATTGTCCTAATTTGCTGCACATTTGTTTATAAATTATTTAATATTCTGATATGAAGTCTTAGTCTTTAAATTATATAGATATTAAGATTTCAGATCAATAGTTATTAATGTTTGTACATATAGTCGAATTAATTAGGTCTTTAGATACAAAGAAATTTTATTCTGCCTAAATATGTAATCTTCAACCACTTCAAGGATATAGAACATGGCATTTAAATTACTTAGGATTCTCTTGACATGAGACATGATTACTCCTGACAATACCAATCTATTCCCAAGAAAATGTTTATCACCAAAGACATTCCACTTGGAATTTGTTTTCTTCTTGTTACAGTTGGTTTTTGGACAAGGAACTGCCCATGCCTCAACCACTGCTAAAGTACATGGTATCTGGACTGGATAAACAGGACAAAGGAAAAGGACTGCCAAACCTGGCCAAGACAAGGTAAGATGGTTCTGAAATTTTTCCTGCCTCTAAAAATCGTCTGTCAGTTACACTAGGTCTTAACAAAGCTTGTTGCTTAAACATTGCTAGTGTAACATGTGGGCCTGCTTGTCGGGGTTTCTGTCCTCCCACCAGGTCCCACAGCTGGCATGCTCCAAAGAAAATCACACAGAAGTCTCCATAAGATTATAAACTGATTGGCCCCTTAGCTCAGGCTTCTTGTTAACTCTTACAACTTATATTAACCCATTATTCTTATCTATGTTAGCAACATAGCTCAGTACCTTTCTCAGCAGGGCAGATCACATCCTGCTTCTTCAGTGATCTGTGCAGGACTGAGGAAACAGCTTCCTTGTTCCCAGAATAATCCTGTTCTCTCTGATCTGCCTCTACTTTTTGTCTGGTTTTCCTGGCTATATTTCATGCCTGGCTATCAGCCAACCAGCATTTCTTTAGAACATGA
Source organism: Neodon shergylaensis (assembly GCA_025134845.1). Classification (NCBI taxonomy): domain Eukaryota; kingdom Metazoa; phylum Chordata; class Mammalia; order Rodentia; family Cricetidae; genus Neodon; species Neodon shergylaensis. The sequence continues at coordinate 6,980,878 of JABTXL010001273.1, forward strand.
TTGACAGAATACAGACAATTCTCCCACACCACTTTCCCCTCTTTTTTTTTTACAAAGAAAAATATCCATAGTCCATTTTTGGGGAATGTGGGCATAGTTTTCCAGGCTACTTTTGGCTGGTTGGGGGTGCTGATAATCTTATGGGGACCTAAAGAAAATTTAGAGTTATGATCAATTCCTGACTGGAGTATCCTATGAGTCTTGATCATCTTAGGCAGCAGTCTTGAATCTGTTCTGGATGTAGAACTCAGACATACAGGCCATCTTTCCTACCGGAAATTTCTCAGGTGGTCTTCCTTGATCAAACATGAATCTTCTTAATTCAGAATAAATCCACAGCCTCTCATTTCCTGTGGAAACAAAAGCAAAATCTTTTCTCCAAAGTAACATAACTTTTGACTTCAGTTTTGAAGTCAAGGTATTTTCAAAATACCTCTCTTGGATTAATTCTGCATTATTTATAAGCATATATCTTTTAGCAGCAGTTGTTGGAAAGACTTACCATGTATGACTCAGGCAAATTCATGGTGGCTTTCTCTGACTCTGCTTTCTTCCACTCAGAATTCGGTTCTGTCTACCCCACCTACCTATGTTCTGACCTATCAGACCAAACAGTTTTCTTTATTAATTTACCAATGAAAGCAACATATAGATAGAAGAACCTCCTAAACTGTGCTAGTGAGACTTCGGGTGATTGCTCAGGTAGCCAATTGTCTCTGTCATATGCTGCTCACTTTGAAAGCTGCTTGATTGCACTTCCTGCCTATTCAAGTAATATTATCTTCCTTCTCAGGCCTTCAGTATAGTTAAAGATTAGATAGTCTTAGTTATCTTCCTATTATGATTTAGCCAAGCCAATTTCTGATGCAAGACTTAGACTCTTTAGAATAAAGTACTTATTAAAACATTTATTATGTATTCCTTGCTTGATATTGTTTACTTTGGTTGTAATTTTATACTTGATAACTATTCCTATTGTATATAGTTTTGTATTGGGTTTGAATCACAATTATTTAAACATGGGGGGGTGATGGGGAATCTTTGTTAATCAACTATCATTAAGAGATGGAACAAAGTTAGGGCATGGATATTTGGGTACCCAGAGAAAAATGTCGCACAGCCCAGGTGAATTTTCTCCCTGTAGTTCCTGCTCTACACAGCGAGCTTAGACATCTTACTCCTGTTTCATGAGTTTGTCCCTTATAATAAAGAAAAATATAATTGCTCTATCTTTTAGCTAGCCTTGTTCTTTCTCCACCCAAGATAATTCAGCAATTATATGTGTGTGTATGTATGTATAATTGAATTCTAGTGAATATGAGCAAATAGGCATTAGGAAATTTACAAGCATGCATAGTAACAGAACTATCAAGAAGTTTTCAGACTCTCCTTTAACATTATGCCAACAATGTGACTTAACTATATTTCTGAATACCACTTTTGTGCTCTCATTCAAAAACTTGAGAGTACAAATGCATTAACAAATTTTAAACAATGCTAAGCATAGTATTTTCAGAACAAAATGTCTTTGTAATATAAAAAGTCTCTCACTGTTTCTCTCTCTCCTCCCTCTCTCTGTCTCTCCCTCTTTCTCTCTCTCTCTCTCTCTCTCTCTCTCTCTCTCTCTCTCTCTCTCTCTCTTTGTGTGTGTGTGTGTGTGTATGTGTGTGTGTAAAAATAATACTATCTAAATTGTTTTATGAAAGTAGATAAGCACCTCTTGAAATGCAGAGGATTGAAGTGAAGGACTTTTAAGAAGACAACACAAATTAGAAATAAAAGCACACACAGCTTTAGGAAAGCCTGTTAGCCTTGGCTAGTACTGCATTTAGTTTATGTTATGGTTCCTTGGAACTAATAACACTGAAGAAACAGGCTAGAAAAGAAACAAGAGAGCACCAAACCAGGGCAATCATGGGTGAGTTAAGACTGACGCACTATTATGGGAGAAACTGTCCATGATTAAACAGTGAAAATACTTCTTGTTAAGATATGGAGAAAAGAATCTGAGTTTGACTTTTGAAGGACTCTTAGAACAGACAGGAAACTCTTATTCTTACTTTGTTGATAAGTATTTTTGATGTCCCAAATGTATAACATCTTAATTAAGTGTCCACATAGTTAACAGCGTATTTGGATTAAAACCATCTCATTCAAGTTCTCTAATTCCAAGTTTCATAATAAAGAAAAGCCTCTAAACCAAAGTATTCTTTGTCCTCCACCCTGTGATCTCTTGAGTAGCTTTATTTCATTCTTTATATGATCTCTAAACTGGTCAAAATGGACCACTAGTGTAACTTTACACTTTCAAAATTTTCTTAAGCATTGCATGTATTGTCATAACCTTCATTAATGCTCTGTGCCTTCCTCATTTTGTCCATTGTATTGTATACAGTTCAAATGCTACACTTACTAAGGTCCTGCAAGACATTTCCCAATAGTTTTGAGTTGCAAACATTAATTTTCTGAATTCTCACTGGAAGCTATGACTGCTCTGATTTCTGTTATATTAGATACTATATTGTTATTATGGTAGTTCATTATATCATGGAATAACAAAGGAAATACTTAAGTACAACAAATACAGCATATTTATGTTAATTAATTCTCATAACATCAGCACCAATTTGTTCAGGTAAATGCTAAATAAATATCTTTTTGACAAATAAATGCTTTGGCTTAAAATGTAAATGAAAGAGGTGAAGAACTATTTGATTTGTTCTATGCTATGTGAATACTTGCTAAGCTTGGGTATAATTAACATTTAAGTAACCCAGGTTTCTCTTTACTGCAATTTTAGTCAGAGTGGTAGCATTCATGTCTAATATAACCATCCTTTTGGGATAAAGTAAGTTCCCTTTTCAGAAAGACATTGCAAATGTAGACTTATCTGAAAAGGTTTACTGCAGCAATCCACATTCTTTTCAAATTTTTATCACTAAGCAATTTCTTTTCCTGACATGCCTACAGAGGACACCATAATATATCTCCTAGGCAACCAGTCATTTATATAGCTGAGATTATTCAAATAAACCCAGGGTTTATTTCTATTTAAAAAGTAGGTTTTTATTTTAAAAAGTAGGTTCTTATTCTAAAAAGTAGGTTTAAATTAACCCACAGATCAATATAAACTCACTGATAGTGGACAAGTTTTTATTCCTTCAAATGATTTTATGTCCCTGATTGTCCTGGCTTGAAATTCTTGTGGCTGAAAATCAATTTGTTTGGCAACTAGAAAAAAAGGCTAAAAATGCTACTGCTAATTATCTCTCTAGTGCCAGTGAAAATGAAGTTGTACGTTATCTTACATATTTAAAATTTTGTTAAAATTATCATATAGTATACAAGATGCTTCATGGAGCAGGTATTCAGAGTCAAGGAGGGTATGGAATCAAACACAGAGAACCACATAGCCTATCTTAAGGTACTTGAGATTTATTTTTTATAATACCAAGGAAATTAAAACAGACTCATTACTAAAACTCTTAAGTTTGAAAAATCAACATGGATACACTGTAGAATAGACTCAATATAAGATATTAAAAAGCAAAGAAAATAGATCTGTTATAAGTTGACTGCAATAGTTCAAATACAGAATAACTGTGACTTGGATTACAGTGGTTGTAAAAGAGAGATCCAAGAGTCATACTTAAGATCTTCCTTAGAGGTATAATAAACAGTTTAGGCTGGTATCAGGCATTTACCCTGCAGAGGAAATAGAAGGAACAAAGATGACCATAATATCTTCATCCTTGGCAACTGGAAAGAGGATGCTGTCAGTGAGAATGCAAGAGGTTTGGTGAGGAACAGAGTTGTGTTTTGTTGTTGCTATTGTTTATATTAGAGGCTATGGGGTAAGGTTGAGAGATTCAAGGGATGTGTCATTTGGTACTCATGATTTATGCCAAGTATTGATTGCTACCTAGTCTGCATGAAAAGTGTTTAAATGTGTGAATGTCCAATTAAATGCAAAACCTAAAATGGTCAGGATGTTTTGGTATGTATATGTCTATATCTATATCAATTTATCTTTATATATGTCTATATCATCTAAATCTAAATCTATATGCTGCCTATAGACAAATGATATTTATTATCAGGAGTCTGGAAACACTAAGAAACTTGTAAGAATAAATATATACAAAGCAAAAACCTCTATGAGACCTGAGTCTTAGGAATCAGTTATGTTGATGAGACAAAATCAGCAAATAACAGAAGGACCACAAAATGAAACAGGAAAATTAAAGAGAGAGGCTCCCCCTTAGTTGAAGTGTGCCTACAGTAGATGTATGGCCAAGAGTACTCATTAGCTCCAGGTTTACATTCTTCTTTGTATTTGCTTCCCATGAAATTAGAATCCCAATAAAACTGTCTGAAGAATCTGCCAGGCCTTACCTGACATCCATAAACCTTTGTGTTTTCAGGGCTAGTGGTCTGTAAATTTAGTGCCAGATCTTCCATGCATCTGAATTTTTCTTGGGTTCTTCCCATGAAGACAGTGAAAGAGACTAGCTAATGATAAAAATGAGGAAGATGCTTTAATCTGATTCTGGAAGCAAGTGAGAAAGAAACCACAGTAGCAGCAGGGAAATTGCCACAACCACACACAACAGAAGACTCTATCTGGAAATCATAGGAAGATAATCAACAAGAGGAGCAAAATACCTTAGTGCCAAGCACACAATAGGTCACAAATACTTCTTAAATAAGAGAATGGTTGCAATAGAAAAATCGCTCATTCTCTCCTCTCTACTGATTCTTCTAATTAAGGATCTCCAAGCCCTATCAACAGAAAATTTTATTTCTCTCAATTCTGTCTTCTCTTCATTGCCACTGTCATCACACAGCTTTTATAGTCTGGATCATTGCTGTGACCTAAGTGCTGTCAGCTGTACGTAACTCATTGTGTATTGTACATACATCAGTGTTAACATCACAGCTCCCACTAAAGAGCCTCTAAGAGTGATTAACAATTAGCTAAAGAGTAATGTCTTATTTCCTAAATTCACTTCCCTCTGGTATATTTTAATTAGGCAACAATAATGGGCAGTATTGTGGGAATACCGGGAAGTATCCTTGACTACAGCTCATGGTCTTAAATCCATCAAATTAGAATGCTCAGAACCCAGGGTCTTTTTTGTGGCAGTAATGACAGAGGGCTCTGAATTTCACTGTGGTAGATTAGCCTAGCCAATCTATAACAAATTCCTTCAGGAGTGCTCACATTACTTTCAAATCACTTGATTTCACTGAGATTCTGCAGTTTTTTTTCTCTCTCTCAAATAAATAGTTCTCTTTGTGTGGTCTCTGAGGTAGGTTTGGAGGACTTGAATGCCAAATACAAAGCAGGCTGAAGGAGTAAGATAATTACCCTGAATTACCACAGAAAGACATTACTAAGAAAGAGAATTACAGACCAGTCTCATTCATGAACATTGATGCAAAAATACTAAATAAAATACTAGCTAACCAAATCCAAGAACACATCAGAACCATCACCCACCATGATCAAGTCAGCTTTATCCCAGAGATGCAGAGATGATTCAACATATGAAAATCTGTCAATGTAATCCACCATATAAACAAGCTGAAAAATAAAAAAAAAAAACACAGGATCATCTCATTAGATGCCAAAAAAGCTTTTGACAAACTATAACATTCCTTCATGATAAAGGTCTTGAAGTAAGCAGGGATACACGGAACATACCTAAACATAATTAAGGCAATATATAGCAAGACCATAGCCAACATCAAACTACATGGAGAGAAACCCACAGAGATTCCACTGAAATCAGGAACAAGACAAGGTTGTCCACTCTCACCATATGTATTCAATATAGTTCTTGAGGTCCTAGCTAGAGCAATAAGACACCCAAAAAAAGATCAAGGGGATACAAATTGGAAAAGAAGACAAACTCTCACTGCTGATGATATGATAGTTTACATAAGTGGTCCCAAAAATTCTACCACGGAACTTCTACAACTCATAAACACTTTCAGTAATGTAGCAGGATATAAAATTAACTCAAAAAAATCAGTAGCCCTCCTGTACACAGATGATAAAAGGGCTGGGGAAGAAATCAGAGAATTAACAGCCTTCACAATAACCAAAAATAGCATAAAATATTTCAGAAAACTCTAACCAAACAAGTGGAAGACTTGTATGACAAGAACTTTAAATCTTTGAAGAAAGAAATTGAGGAAGACACCAGTGGAAAGATCTCCCATGCTCTTGGGTAGGAAGGATTAACATAGTAAAAATGGTAATCTTACCAAAAGCAATCTACAGATTCAATGCAATTCCCATCGAAATCCCAGCAAAATTCTTCAAAGACCTCGAAAGAACGACATTCAACTTCATATGGAAAAGCAAATATCCCAGAAATAGCCAAAACAATCCTGTAAAATAAAAGAACTTCTGGAGGCATCACAATCCCTGACTTCAAGCTCTACTACAAAGCTATAGTACTGAAAACAGTCTGGTATTGGCATAAGAACATACAGGAGGACCAATGGAACTGGACAGAAGACCTGGATATCAATCCACACATCTTTGAACACAGGATTTTTGACAAAGAAACAAAAAAATCCAAATGGAAAAAAGAAAACATATTTAACAAGTGGTGCTGGCATACCTGGATATCAACATGTAGAAGAATGAAAATAGAACCATATCCTTTACCATAAACAAAACTCAAGTCCAAATAGATCAAAGACCTCAACATGAAGCCAGCCATACCGAACCTTATAGAAGAGAAAGTGGGAAATACACTTGAATGCATTGGCACAGAAGACCACTTCCTAAATATAACCCCAGCAGCACAGACACTTAGAGAAATAATTAATAAATGGGACCTCCTGAAACTGAAGAGCTTCTATAAAGCAAAGGACACAATAAACAAGACAAAATGACAGCCTACAGAATGGGAAAAGATCTTCACTAACTCCATATTAGACAGAGGTCTGATCTCCAAAATATACAAACAACTCAAGAAACTGGTCACCAAAAGAACACATAATCCAATAAAAAATGGAGAACAGACCTAAATAGAGAACTCTCAACAGAGGAATCTAAAATGGCTGAAAGACACTTAAGGAAATGTTCAACATCAGAGAAATGCAAATCAAAACAACTCTGAGATTCCATCTTATACTTCTCAGAATTGCCAAGATCAAATATACTGATGACAACTTATCCTGGAGAGGTTGTGGGGAAAAGGGAACATTTCTGCATTGCTGGTGGGAATGCAAGCTGGTACAACCCCTTTGGATCTCAGTGTGGCAATTTCTCAGAAAATTAGGAAGCAACCTCCTCAAGACCCAGTAATACCACTTTGGGGTATATATCCAAAGGATGCTCTATTGTGCCACAAGGACATGTGCTCAAGTATGTTCATAGCAGCCTTGTTTGTCATAGCCAGACATGGAAACCTAAATGTCCCTTGACCGAATAATGGATAAGAAAAATGTGGTACATTTACACAATGGAGTACTACACAGCAGAAAAAAATAACGACATCTTGAATTTTGCAGGAAAATGGATGGAGCTAGAAAATCTTATTTTGAGTGAGGTAACCCAGACACAGAAAGACAATTATCACATGTACTTACTCATGGGTGGCTTTGAAACATAAAACAAAGAAAAACATCTTACAAATCACAATCCCAGAGAACTTAGACAACAATGAGGACACTAAGAGAGACTTACATACATCTAATCTACATGGGAAGTAGAGAAAGACATAATCTCCTGAGTAAATTTGGAGCATGGGGACCTTGGGGAGGGTTGAAGAGAGGAGGGGAGAGGCAGGGGGTGGAGCAGAGAAAAATGTAGAGCTCAGTAAAAATCAATAAAATATATAAAAAAGAGACAGCCTGCAGACCTACTAGTCCTCCTGATTTAGTGAAGTGATTCCATCACTTTTGTGTGTGTGCTGGTAGAGAAACTTTCTAATGCCTCTTCATTCATGGATGCTTAAATGTTTTAATGAATGTGTTATTTACTATAATAAAGTCAGAGTCTGCTATTAAATTAATAGAGCAGTACAACCAAAGATCCCATAATGGCAATTTATTCATGCTCAGCATTGCCTTATTCCAAATACAGGTTTACTGGCCATTTGAATTCATTCTCTACTAGTGTTGCGATAGTGTATAAATTCTATTTTGTTACAGATGATTAACAAATTAAAGTTAAACTGCATATATGTGTTTGTAAACATTGTGCCTCAGCATAGAGATTAAATACAATGAATCCTGGTAAGAAAAGACTTGCTTCAAATCCTGGCACTAGTTAAGAAAGCCTTAGTCAAGTTACAGTCTCTCTGAATCAGTTTTGTCATCTATAAAGGAACCCAGGAACAGTCTCCACAATGAGTTGTTCATACAAAATGAATGAGATAGGTTGTGAAACATTATATGAGTAACAGGTTAAGGCTTTATACATATTAGCTGTTACAAAGTGAGAGAGTGCGTCCTGCTCATTACTACTTCAAAGAACATTTTGAAACTCAGGAAATAAGCTATTTTTGTAGGAGCAATCCCATGGAATATTACAGAACTTGAGGGGTGGAATATGAGCTCCATTTCTGCCCACAGCCTCCCTCTCAGCAAAGCACATTCAGGCATCTCCTGGAGTGCATTTCCAACCAAATGCTCATGGCTTAGAATGTAACTTATTCTCCACTTGTCAGCTCCTTATTATTGCCTTTTAAAATCATTTTAATAACTTTTGAATCATTGGACTCACATTCAACTAAAAATTATTTTTTAAAAAAGATGGGGGTTTCTATTCCAAGTGGCAGGGTTTGCTAAATTAAGGATGTTGTCTTTATAATGCTTATTTCCTGGCCACTGGGCTGTGTATTTATAATGGAAAATCAATGAGTTAATGTTTAATGAATAAATAAATAAATTAGTAACATAGTGCTAATTCAGACTTAAGTTGATAAACCTTGTCAACTGGAATTCTCCTTTAAACATTTCCAATGCCAGGAGAACACAAATAATTAAAGGAGGTCCATAAAATTATACTGTATCTTAAATATCATCATTTAATAAGATTGTATAATTCAGGAGGAGAAACCAAATGGAACAGAAAATTAAGTTCTTAAGCTGATATTGACATCAATATAATAATTGATCTCAATTTCGGGGAAAATTTCTATATTAGTATTTCTTTCAGAGTGTTCTGTTTTGTTTAGTTTTCTTACCCAGTCCTGAACTCAGGACTACACAAATATCCAAGATCACCAGATGATTCAAAAATGTCCAAAGAATTGACTTACTTTTCTTGCTATTTGACTAATTAGTCTTTTTATTAAATCTAATATTCTGTTTAGTCGTGTATCTACTATATCATAATGGGACATATATATGGTCTTTATGAAACTGGCTTATTTCACAAAAGATAATGTTTTCTTGTTGTATCTATTATCCTCGAAATGTCTAAGAAGAGTTTCATTACAAATATGTGATACGTTCCCAGCACTCGGGAGGCAGAGGCAGGCGGATCTCTGTGAGTTCAAGACCAGCCTGGTCTACAGAGCTAGTTCCAGGACAGGCTCCAAAGCTACAGAGAAACCCTGTCTCGAAAAACCAAAAAAAAAAAAAAATATGTGATACGTTTTCTTTATTGATTTATCTGTTGGTGGATATCAGGACTGGTCCCATTTCTGGCTATTGTGAATAGTGAGTGTATCTATAAAAGTATATTTCTTAAGTATTTTTCATTCTTTTTCTCTTCTAATACAATACATTCCAACCAGTTTCCTCCCCCTCACTTCTTCCCAGTTTCACCTCACCCAAATCCTATGTTTCCTTTGACAAAATAGCAGGTCTCCCATGAATATCAACCAAACACAGTAAAAGTTACAGTAAGATTAGAACAAACCCTCATCAAGGATGGGCAAAGTAACTCACTAGGAGAAGGGTCCCAAGAGTAGGTGAAAGAGACAGAGACACCTTGTACAGTAACAGTCTTTAAGGAAAATACCAGAATTGTATAGTTGGATAGTATATTTATAAACATGTCAGAAATAGTGAAAGAAGAGATGAACACACAGAGTCAACGACTGGATTGAATCAACAAAATTCAGCTTTCTACATCCCTATATGATAGGTAACAATCACTACAGCACACATATACAAAATTTCTGTATGCAGATTTTGGATTAGGAACACTGAACTATATGTGTATTGCATCCCAAAGAAAACAAGCATTTGTTACAAAGTTACTTTCATAAGCAATAATCTGGTCATTAATGTTCCTTCTGACTATTATAATAAAAGCTACAATTTACCTCACATTATATGCCTTCCACTCTGGCCTTTTTTCTCTAACTTTGCATTTTAGTTATTTATTATTTTGTTTTTGTTATTTTGAAATACAGTCTCATTATGTTTCCCTGTCTGGACTGAAACTTTGTATGTAAGCTTTGTTGGATTTGAACTCACAGACACCTGCCTGTCTCTTTCTCTGTGTACTTAAATCACAGAAATACACTGCTATGCCTGGCCTTATTTATGACTGTTTTGTCTTCTGTTATTATTTAACACTGTTCTCTTTTTGAGAGTAGTTCCCACTGTGTATCCCAGGATGGCCTATAAGAGAACTTAAAGTATAATTCAAGTTAGCCATGAAGTCAATGATACTTTTGATCCAGCCTTCCAATTTCCCTACTTTATTTCATTGAGAGTATTCACTGGTTACTGATAAATCATAACACTTAATTATCATGCCAACACTTTTTTCAGTCTTTCCTCATACAAACTAGGTGATAGGTTTCTATATGTGAGATAAGAATATGTGCATGTTTCAACTCTTTATTAAATTACAATGACCTAAACATTTCCTTAGATAAAATGACTCCAAAGAAGTACCTTTAAGGATTCATTGTCATTTAATTGAATAAATTATTTGACTTGCTCCCATTGCTTATAAATTAAATTGAAATCTCTTGGTCTGGACTCCAACTTCCAGCCTGCCAAGCAATTGGACTCTAACTCCCAGCCTGCCAAGCACTGACCCCTCCCACAGCGTATTTAGGGCCATGCTGGAACAAAGAACATGTGGTTCTGGGTTTGCATGGGTGCTCCCTCTGTCTTTCCCCTGCCATGCACCCGGCTACCTAGAAGTCCACTGGCTATTAGCTCAGGCATTTAATTTGGCTTAATCTGGTCTGATTGGAATTCTTTGTTCTGGCAGAAGCATTGTTAGAAAATATTCTTAACAAAATCTATAATCTTACATAACTCCTACAACATCTGTGTTCACTAACTCTTCCATCTTCATATAACTGCTATCTTTTTACTCAACAGTACTTTCTTATAAAATAAAAGGCTCATGTTAAGTGATGAATATGCAAATTTATTTCTATGTAATGGCCATTTTCTATTCTGACCTCTGCTCCTTTGTTTGAACTACCAGCATAATTGTGATTTGTTGATATTTTCATAAGTGTTGTGATGAATCAGGAGATTTGCACATTCTTGTCACCAGTATATCCTTTTTAACTAAGTATGGACCATATCTTCAGTTTAAACATTAAGCAAACATTGAAAAAATATTATTCCATAAACTTTAGTTTTCAGATTAAGAGAAAATGAGAAAAAATCCATATGCCTTATATTCTCTAATAATCTCATTGGACTATTTTTCTTCTTCAGTTTAAAAAAGACTCTACCTCTGATCTGTCTGTCTCTCTCATCTTCTCTCTCACTCTCCCTCTTTTCCTCTTCCTCTTCTTCTTCTTCTTCTTCTTCTTCTTCTTCTTCTTCTTCTTCTTCTTCT
>JABTXL010001273.1:6992678-7028161 GCA_025134845.1 Neodon shergylaensis
CTTCTTCTTCTTCTTCTTCTTCTTCTTCTTCTTCTTCTTCTTCTTCTGCTTCTGCTTCCTCCCCCCTTCTCTCTCTCTCTCTCTCTTTCTCTTTCTCTCTCTCTCTCTCTCTCTCTCTCTCTCTCTCTCTCACACACACACACACATATATACAACCCTCATGCATTCTCCATTCCGACTGAACACAATTTGAAACTGAATATTTGTCCTAGGAGAAAAACAACGTATTTTCTCAAGTCAACATCTAGAATATTGTTTCCCCTTTTCTAGTGACAGTTGAAAAGCATATATAATAAGTATCCACAATCAATTTGACTGTCTATTTTTTTCATGATCTGGACTTATTACTGAGCATCAGAATGAATCACATATCATACTTACTCTTCATTAGTTTGAATGTTGACATATGTTACCACAACTACTGCATCTTATTCACAGTGCCCAGGTATTTATTGCCCTGGCTAAAGCTGACAAACTGTTTGGGCATCTTTTTAAGATTCCTTGCAAGTATGTGTTTTGAGACATGAGATTCATTGGAAGTGATTTATACTAGTTAATTACAGATGTGTCCATGTATATGCATTTTACAATCATCTGAATCAATATGCAATTCTGCCTCACTTTAAATTTTCTGCACTTTTATTTAATATAAATTTATTACTCCTCACTCAGTATTGTAAAGTTTAATTAAAGTCAGAGTCTCCATTTGATTCCTCTAATTACTTGACACGTAGCTTGTGAGAATTTATGATACTAACTACTACACAGGAACACTTTCTCCTTTTTGATTCCATTAATTTTGGGGACTGCCCATCATAGAAAAGATATTGTGGTATATACTGAAGAATGCATTGCTTACTTTCACTGTCTTCAGATAACACTCTAATGGGATGATTTTATACTTTAATTCAGTTATTTTGTTGTTTCTATCACTCTGTTTCTTTGCTTATGTGTTTGGTGCAAGGAAATAATATTCTTGTTATTAACTAAGCACAATAAGAGGTGAAGATTTTTTCTGCATGGTATAATCACTCAACTTCTTCTGAGCATGTAATCTGACCATTTCTATCTGTCAGTGATTTGATTCAAATGGGAATAGACAATATTTTTATTCTCCTTGAAGCCCTCAAAATATGATCAAAATAAACCTTTTCTTCATAAGTGTCTTGTATCAGGTATATTGCTATAGTGGTGAAATACTGATTAATATAATTGTACACTTGATCTCAGCCAAAAGGCCAAAAAGTGATGATAATATACTATAAATCCTTAGTAAAGAAATATTCAAAGATTTTTATTTAAAAGACACAGAGTGGAAAAGAAAATAAAGAATACAGTATTGCTAGAACTGAGGGTCTTATCTGAAAACACAGCTTTGGAAGGATTTCTTTTATAGCATTTGTGATTGTTGTCAGACTTAATTTATTCAGTGCCCTTGTACTGAGGGCTTAAATTCCTTTTTCATCCATTAGCCATTATGCAACCTTCAGTCCACTACCAAATGAACCCCTCCAGAATCGTACTACATTATATGGCAGTTTGTCTATAGTTCATACCATAGTGGAGAGACATTGTTACTTAAATACAAATTGATTTCTCATATAACACAAACAGAGAAATTAAACCTAATCACAGTCTTGATCTAGTCTAAAAACTACCCACACTCAAAAAAGAGGGGATTGTACATGTCAAAATGTTCATTTGTAAGTACTATGGAGTTGTGGTATGCTAATAATTCTGAAACAGCTTTTAATCAAAAAAAACTTTTCTTAGTTTAGCAAAAAGGAAAAGAGTTGAATGGATTCTTTTAAATCAGTCTAATTCAGACTTCTTTTCAATGTCCTATGTATCTATTGGGGGGCAGTTATTTATTGCCAATAATAGGAATGTTTCTTAAAAGCAACATGATGTGACATTCCCCTCTGTAGGCTATGAATATGTTTTATTATCATTGGTTAATAAAGAAGGTGCTTTGATTTATAGCAGGGTAGAATATAGCTAGGGAGGAAAATTAACTGAATCCAGGGAGTAAAATAGGCAGAGTTAGGCAGATGCCAGGTAGGCACCCCAAAAAGCAAGATGTAAGGTAACAAACCATGAAACTCATAGTAAGATATAAAATAATATAAATGAGTTAATTTAAGATGTAATAGCTAGCTAGGAATATCCCTAAGCCATTGGACAAACAGTGTTGTAAGTAATATAGTTTCAGGGAAATTATTTGGGCAGTCTCCATTTGCAGAAACACACTGATTCTGTGACGAGATTCCACTGAGCTTTTTTGGTCACATTGCTACCCAAGTGGCTGGTTCCTCAACATAAAAGGGAGGCCAATGGCCGTAGGCCCAGGGACTACTCAGTAAGGGTGATTCCATTACTTCCCTCTTACTGAAATGGTAATATGAATTTAGAACTATCCTCTTAAAAGGAGATTTAAAACATTCCTTTTGCATAACTTAAAAAGAACAAAAAAAAAAACAGAACGCAAATGACTGTTCTTTCTTATGAAGTTATTAAGTTCAATTGTGAGTCTTACAATATTATTGTGTGTTTGATAACTTCTTTGTTGATCAATATAATGGATTCTGATTTGTCATGCCCTAATCCTTTGCTTCAGTAGCCAGGAGGTCATTTCTTCAAATACCTGGGATATTGTTGTTGAGCACTCCAAGCTAATTAATAAATAAGGCAATCTCACAAAAGTTTAAAACTCCTTTCTCTCTGGATGATGGACAGCCAATGTCTGGTCAGTGTAAGAATATTAACACCAATTTCCCTTTTCTCCATGGAGGTCAACTTTAAAGATCATCCAAGCTCCTTGATCTGCTAGGAATCAGCTGATGCCATAAATTCCTATATTACACTACAAGTCCCCATTTGTGCTTATCCACTTATTCTCCCATTGGTTTCATTTTGAAACATTCCCCAGCAAGCTTTCATTTAAGTGTTTGCTTCCGGGAAAAACAGACTTTAGCTGTACTCTTCTTTATTTGGATCTTGAACAAAATAATAACTTAGAATTCTCCAACAGAGTGTTCTTTAAGATACTGATATGACATCCTATTGAACATAGCGGCAATGAAAACAAGTGGCTTTTTTAGCATTTGTTCTGGATCAGTGCCATGCTTATTATTCTTCACTTCAACACTGTGAAATCTGTAAACTGTTATTATTATTACTATGTTTTCAGGTACAAAACAAGTGTTATGAAAATAAAAGGAAAATACACAAGAGCAATAAAGTAGTGAGAATAAAATGGAAACAAACCATTCACATATACTGTAATGATTTTAATACTATAAAGTATTTTATCCTCCACATCTTGGGGTGAGCTACCTTAAATTACTGAATGTGCTCAGATTAAGAAGCAGATAGTATGAAATCAGAAAGCTCCGTTAAAGAAATCCACACCATATGTGAAGAGGTACCAGGGAAGTCTGAATATCCACAGTAGTGATGATGAGAGTTACAGATATGAGCTAACAGTGGATCCTGTCTGTGACACAATTAATAAAAACCAGCAACAGATATTAGGGTTCACGCTGAAGATCAGAAAAGTAAAGCAGCCAGTCACTGTCTGTTACCTCTACCTCAGACCAAAAGTGACCATCCTGCCTCCACTAATCCTCAGAATGAGAATGACCTGAGACCTGTCTCCTTCAGTTTTTTATTCCTCCCTGGGACTAAAGGCATGCACCACCACTGCCTGGCCTCTATGGCTAACTAGTGTAGCTGCTGGGATTAAAGATGTGTGCCACCACTGCCTGGATTGAAAGAATGACTAGTCCGGCTGTTTTGCACTAATCTTCAGACAAACTTTATTAAAACAAAAATAAAATATCACTATACCTGTCTTCTACTCTCAGGTTTTCTATGAAAAGGGTTGTGTGATTTAGTAGAATATCAGAAACTCAAGATCAAAGGAAAAGCAAAGCCATTTTACTGCAAGTACATCTCTGGTAATGTAATACCTCCCATTATAAGACGTTCTGATTTCCAACAATAACAAAAAGTAACTTTCAAAGAACATGAGCCCTTTTGTATATTTAGCATTAATTTCTTAAAATTGGCTTGAGAAAAAAAGAGGAAAAATAGAAAACATAAGGGACAGGGTGCAGTAAAATATACAATACTGCAGAACATGCATTTCAAAGGGTTAAGAAAGTTATCACCACAAAAGTCATATTAAAAACAATAAATTTAATGTCAATAAGTTTAAAACTAAGATATATAACTAAAATGCATCTATACATGCATCTATATTTTAATGTATATACAGTTTCATATAAAAGTTTGTTTCTACTAATCTAATAACGATCATTCACATTAAAAATAACTGTCTGTTCATTCTTATTTCACATTTAGTATTTTGTAAGGGAACTATTTTAAGGGTGAGAGCATCTTTTCAAACTATTTCTGGAACCTAATTAGATTTCACAGGAAGTTGGAGAGAAAGTTCAACAGTTAAGAGCTCTTGCTGTTATTGCAGAGGATCTGGGTTTGGTTCCTGGAACCCCAGATGAAGGAGCCACATCACCCACTTCTGCTCACAGCAAACATTCCATGCGTACTATGCATGGACACACATATACACAAATAATCATGCATGAAAAATAGAATAAAAATAGTTTTTAAATGGGCTCTACAAAAATGTTTTTAATATATTTGAGCCAGAACAAGATGACATGCTGAAAGTTACTTCTTGCCCAGAGACTGACATTCATCACAAAAGCCCAGAAAAGTGCTGTTGGGAGTGTCAAGAAGAGGAAACTCTAGCACATTGTTTGCCAACAATTGTTTACATTGGTGAAGAATTGAATATTGATAAGAGCATTCCAGAAAATTGCATAGAAGTTCCTTAACCTATTCTGTCACAAATGTTTCCCACTCACATGCCTTTACAGAAGAGAAATTTAGATGTATAAAATAGATATGCAAATCAAATATCTGCTGATAATAAATCATAAAGAATTTCATTTTGAAGCAATTATTTGGCATTAGCTTAAAAATTCCTAGGCATGCATAAAATATTACCTTTTATTGAAGAAAGAATATTTGCATTCTAATGAGATAGACATGCTTGTTTTCTTTACATGAGGAATTAAATCTTGGCTAGGATTTGATACTGTGAACAGAGAATTTTTAATGTTTTGCACAGATGATTGATACGTTGATTTTACAGCTATCAGTACTGAGAATGCTGCTTCACAAAAATAGGCAACACAAAATGACAAGTATTCAGTATCATTTTAGAAATTGTTGAAAATTCTGTTCTGATTCCGAGCCAAAATTTATTCTGCATGTATGTGTGTGCATGTGTGCGTGTGTGTGTTGTATATGTGAAACTCAAGTTACCAAATGAAAAAAAAAACAGCTTTTAAAACCAAACATCTATAACATTGAAATGCAAAGACATGTTAACTTGTGCCGAGGAATAATGGTAGGGAAATAGTTGTTTTTCATAATTAAACCATAAGTTTCTGAGCAGAAAGTTTTGTATAGTTCAGTGAAACATTGCAGTTTATAATGTGTAATAGTCTTGAACCTGAATTAAGATGTATCAGGCAGTGTCTGTCTTTGAGTTGTTTGAATGCTGAGGAAGGAGCAACAGCTGCTAAAATATATTTGCTTATAAATGTTGCTGAATTAATCCAAGATAGGTTTTTTGAAAATATCCTTGACTTCAAAATTGAAGTCAAAAGGTATGTTACTTTGGAGAAGAGGATTTGCTTTTGTTTCTACAAAAAATTAGAGGCTGTGGATTCATTCTGAGTTGAGAAAAATCAGGTTTGGTCAAGGAAGACCAACTGAGAAATCTCCGGTAGCAACAGATGGTCCAGATGTCTGAGTTCTTCATACAGGACAGATTCATGCCTGCTGCCTGAGATTATCAAGACTCACAGGATACTCCAGTTAGGACTTGATCATAATTATAAATTTTCTTTAGGTCCCCATAAGATTATCAGTGACCCCAACCAAGCAGGAAGTACCCTGAAAAACTATCCCCACATTCCCAAAAAATGGACTATGGATATTTTCCTTTGTTTAGAATGTTGGTTACAAGCTGTTATGAATAATGGTCAGGAGAAAAGTTAAACAAAGGATATTAGATTCATAATTTTTGTTTTTTTAAAAGGGGCGAGGGGCTTGCTATGGGACAGTGGTTTGTACCTGTCAATTATATTTTAATAAAACACTGATTGGCCAGTAGCCAGGCAGGAAGTATAGATGGAACAATCAGGCAGGAAGTAGAGGCAGGGCGACAAGAACAGGAGAATTCTGGGAAGAGGAAAGTTTGGTCTGCAGTCGTGATCCAGCCACAGAAGAAATAAGATGTGACTGCCTCACTGAATAAGGTACTGAGCCATGTGGCTAACATAGACAACAATAATGGGCTAGTATAAGTTATAAGAGTTAATAAGAAGCCTGGCCTAATGGGCCAATTAGTTTATAATAATGTAGACCTCTATGTAATTTTTTGGGGACTTAACGATTGAGGGAACCAGGCAGAACAGAAACCCTGACAACATGAGATTATGTAGTATGAAAGGCCACTTGTTTGTTCCCAGCTGTTTAGCTCCAAAATAATTACACAGAAACTGTATTAATTAAATCACTGCTTGGACCATTAGTTCTAGCTTCTAATTGGCTAACTCTTATATATTAATTTAGCCCATTTATACTAATCTGTGTATCATCAAGTGGCTGTGGCTTACCTGCTAAAGTTCTGACATCTGGTCTTTAATGGGGCTACATGGCTTTTCCCTAACTTCGCCTCCAAATACAGATCAAATACATAAATATATCACAGGAAATTATAATTATGCGTTTTGACTGGCAAAATTGCTCAGCAGGTAAAGGTACAAGCCTCTAAGCCTAGCTACCAAGTTCAATAACCTGGAACCTTATATTAAGAAAAGTAACCAATTTGTAAAATCTGTCCTCTGACCCCAAAATGTGTCAGTGATACATATGCTCACAAACATGCACACATGAAATAAATAAAATTAAACAAATAAATTAATAGATAATTATCATTCTTGAACATAATCACAAAATCCTTAATAAAATGAAGCAAGTAAATCCATAGATAGACAGACAGACATAGATAGGTAGGTATGTAGATAGAGAAATATAGATGATTAATAGATATATTAGATAGCTAGATAGGTAGACAGACAGGCAGGCAGAGAGGCAGGCAGGCAGGCAGACAGACAGACAGACAGACAGATAGATGTTGGCGTACAAAAGAGTACCACAATATCCTGGAATGAACTATAACAAAAGAGTTTGGCCTGATCAGAGCAGGCTTGACAGTAGTCAGAGAAGCCACTAAGGAGTTGTGACATAAAGCAGCAGGAGGCAGTAGAAGGCCAGACCAAGTCACAGGGGCACAGGCCAGTGGGAAATTGCCAAATTGCTGCAGTGGATCAGATGAGACAAACCTTGTACAGCTGCCCAGAGGGGTAATTCAACTGTGTGGAGTGGAAGAAGACCTTGGGGGTCTGGTCAGGGCACAACAGTGGTGTGGATTCAGACCACATTGGCGCCAATTTTTGGGCAAACAAAAGAGTTCCAAAATAGCCCAAAACAGAGTATAACAAAGGTTTATTTATCTGATAATAAACTCACAGAAAGAGTAGCGATCTACAGTTTTCTGTGAACTCTGGGAACTAGAACCGAATCCAGCAACCTAGAAGCCCATGTATCCTTTTTGTCTGCATTTATAGTACATGATACTATGCCAAAGTGCGTTAGTATCTTAATGGCTATTGACTGAAGGAGTTTCCACAGATGATGGATAGATAGATAGATAGATAGATAGATAGATAGATAGATAGATAGATAGATAGATAGATAGATAGATATAGATAGATAGACAGATGATAGATAGATAGATAGATAGATAGATAGATAGATAGATAGATAGATAGATAGATAGATAGATGATAGATAGATAGATAGATAGATAGATAGATAGATAGATAGATAGATAGATGATAGAACACATTATGACCATGTAGAGATTCTTTTCAATCATATACTATCAACTAAAATTTAGTTAATGTATTTCCATATAAGATGAGACAAAAATCATGTGATCTTCTCAATGGATAAATTAAAAAATTGAAAATTATTCTACATATAATGACAAAATCATCAACAAATAAAAATAAATTTCTTTAAGTGAATAAATAAGGTGAATGCTCACATTTTCTTGTAACCTGTTGATAACCAAAATCTGGAAAAAGGACAGACATTCAGTTGTGTACCAAAAAATGAGCTTCCCAAGCTCTGATAGATAGTTCCAAACCCATAGTCACACAGAGGATCCTGGTGTAAATCAGTGAGTCACAAACTGGCATCAATATGGCAGAAGGATATATAAAGAGTAGGGTAGATATCAATTGTGTGTATGAGAGAAATAGAAAGTGAGCAATGGAAATAAACAGAATGCATTATATCCGTGTATGAAGCTGTTAAATATAATCAAAACAGAATACCTTTAGAAAAAAATTAAAAGTTATTTAATTATTCTTCATAGTAAAAACCTTACATTTTTACCCACACACTGAAAACACAGCAAATATATTGATTCCCTCAGTTATTCAACATGGTACTAGGTCCTGTGAAAGGCAATAAAATGCAGTAAACAAAATGAGTCAATACCCTTCTCTCTAGAAGTGTACATGCTTTATCAAAGCATAAAAATGGCTTTAAATAAAACAATTAGATTGTGTCTATTGTAGTGATCACATTGCTATGCTGTGATTATATGTTCCTGCCAAAGTTATTATATTTGAAATCCTAATTCAATGAGTGATGGTTTTAGAAGGTAGTGCTTTGTCAGATGATGAG
The DNA here is from genome assembly GCA_025134845.1 of Neodon shergylaensis. Classification (NCBI taxonomy): domain Eukaryota; kingdom Metazoa; phylum Chordata; class Mammalia; order Rodentia; family Cricetidae; genus Neodon; species Neodon shergylaensis. Next base: position 7,001,538 of record JABTXL010001273.1, read on the forward strand.
GTCATAAGAACAGCTCAGGAATGGGCCTAATGCTTTCACTACACTAAAGAGAATCAAATGTGAAACCTCACCTTATCCAATGTATGAAGACACAAAAAGAGGCATTTTCTATGGGTGAAAAAGTTGAGCCTTATCAAACTGTAAATTTGTCATTGCTTTGACCTTTGAATTTATTACTTTCAAACTTAGAGAAATAATTTTTTTGTTGCTATAAGCCTCCTAGTTAATGTAGTCTTCTACAGTGTCCCAGACTAAGACAGATGTCACCTGGATATACTGCTCATTACCATATGAATTGCATATGATTATTTCCTAAGCTAATGAAATGTATCCAAATTCTTGGTCGCAAAATTTCCAAATGGTGCTGAGAAATATTTAACAGATTTTATGATCACCAGCCTTTAGAAACCAGAGTTTATTCTTTTTCAGAGGGTCTTCCATCTGAACCCACTTCACTTTGAAAGCTCTCATCTCACATCTGACATTAAGCGGATGCATGTCCACACTGACCCTGTAAAAAATGGCCTATCAGAATGCAGCTCTAAAAGCCGGGCGGTGGTGGCGCTCGCCTTTAATCCCAGCACTCGGGAGGCAGAGGCAGGCGGATCTCTGTGAGTTCGAGACCAGCCTGGTCTACAGAGCTAGTTCCAGGACAGGCTCCAAAACCACAGAGAAACCCTGTCTCAAAAAACCAAAAAAAAAAAAAAAAAAAAAAGAATGCAGCTCTAAGAAAATATGCACACTCCCGATCATGACTTGTGGGGTGCAAAACAAGATAATAAACTAAATTATCATGTCGGACAATCAAGCCTACATTGAGTATACTCCTACCTCTCTATGGTAGCCCACAAAGCATTTTTGGCATCTAGTTGATATAGAAGCCAAGAAAACGATGCATAACGCATTGGATAGGAAATGGTGTCTTTTAAATCATCTTCCTTCTTCTACAAAAGCGTCATTTAGAAGTTTCTTTGTAAAATTCTAGGGGTTGAGAGGTTTCTGCAGCAAATCTGGTGAGATGTTTGCTTTCTCTGGGAGTTGCTTGTTTATAATTTCATGCTTCCTTCTCTTATGTCCTGAGACCATAGCATTACAATCAAGGCTGCACAGGAAAATGATGAATAAGGTTTTTTGTTTTTTGGTTTTTTTTGTTTTTTTTTTTTTCAAAACCGGGGTCATTCAAATCAGACCATCTCATTAAGTTTGCATATAAATTGCAGTGGGAGATCAGCAGACGCTTTGAAGCAAAATCAGGATGAACTACATTCCATTTGTTCAAAAAAACTGCAAAAAGAAATCTGCTTTGAAAGATGATCAATAGTAATTCTTCTGTGGTTCTACATACAATTGTTTAAGAAATACTTTCTTTGGAAGAAGTTATATCGTCTTTACACTTTGAATGTGTGAATTGTTTATTTTGATTACTTATTTCAATTTTTCTTTGTTTGGATTTTTTATTCATTTGATTGCTAGTTTTTTTTTTTTTCTAGTTTGTTTGTTTTGAAGCAGGGTCTCACTATGTAGCTCTGGATGGTGTAGATTTCAGACATTTGCCTGCTTCAGTTTCCTGGGTGTTAGGCTAGTTAGATTCATCATCACTGCTGGCTGCTTGGTTAGGCTTGGGGCAAGTGGTTGCTTTTGTTTGTTTGTTTGCTTGCTTGTTCTTTTGACCAGGGTCCCATTTGATTCAGGCTGGCCGGAGTTTTCTTTTTTTTTTTTTTTTGAGGTAGAATTAGTTTTATTTATTTGAACTGATCTTTAAAAATCAAGTTATAAGGGCTGGAGAAATGACTTGGTGATTGAGAATGCCAACTGCTTTTACAAAGGACCAGAGTTCTTAATTACCATACAAGATGAAAACAAAGCACTCTAACACCACACAGGATGACTCCCAACCACCTATACTCCAGCTCCAGCAGATTTGACACCCTCTTACGGACTCAATAGGCACCTATACTCATAAGTCCACATATACCCCCCACGTATACACACAAGTGAAAATTTGAAAATCTTAAAAAAATAATCAAGTCACGTGATTATCCCTCTAGTTGAGACAGGAAATAAATTTTATGAGGAAATTGTTTGTACCTTCCATAAACTAAAATTGCTGGCCTGCCTCTTTTATCTAAAATAATTCAAGATATTTTATCAGCTTTTATAGTCATGCCCCCATGTATAGTCCTTATTACAGCTCCTTATTCATAAAGTGACTTATATAATAAAAAGAAAATTGGGCAGAAGGATTGGAGGAAGAAAGTCAGGCAGGATTGAAAAATGAAATAAGCTCTTTAATGACTTGATTTGATAACAAAATGGATCAAATAAGTTGTCTTGGTCATAGTGTCTTATTGAGGTAGTAGTAGAAAAGTAACTAAGACAATGACAGACACTTGTTTTATACTTTCTACCATAATCCATATATTTTACAAAATAATTCCCAAACCCATAAAAGCAAGGCATTATATTTTCCGTAATAAAATTATTTTCTACATTTTCCCACTTTTCACTCTTATCTGTCTTAAGAGAGAAGAAATATATCCTTGTTTTCATGCATTTCCTAAGGACACACATAAGATTTAAGGCAAGGCTAAAGATTACTCTCCTGACCTGAAAGTCATGTTATTAGTCTCAGTTACATGGAATAACACACCAGAGTGCAAACATACATAGATTTGGGCACTCAAACTCTAGCAAGTCTTCTCATGAGTCCCCTTACTGTCTAGACTACTAAAACCAAAAGACACTAATTTTTAACATTCTTCCTTAAGTCTTGACTCCCATACACTATATTTTCCTGATTCAACTACTATACTTCTTTGAAGGACTAGGCTCATTGTATGATACGGATGGTGTACCCAGTATGCTGATAAAGAGGATATGATTTGGCTCCTCATGTCATAAAATAAAACATACCATCCTGAGCTTAGCAATGGAGACTCACCTTGGTCAGTCTCATGATATATTTTCAGAATGTGCCATTCTGTGTTATATGTTGACATATTCTCTCATCATCATCTCTCAATTCTTATACTTTGGTCTCCATCAGTCCCCTCAAAAATCTAAGGTATGCCCTTGCCTCAATTTCTGATACCATTCCTTCCTTTACATATTTCGAAAAAATTGATACTGGACATTCAAGGAGGCCTGAATAATCTTGATCCATGCCAAACTCTAGATCAATTTGCATAGGTGAGGAGCACATTTACCATACACTTAGTGGATCTATGCCGAGCACTGGGCAAGCTTTCTAGTTCCACTATATGGTTTCCTTGTTTCTTCTTCCTCCTCCTTCTCTTCTTCCTTTCTCTCCTTTCCAACATCTTCTCTACTCCCATTCCTTTTGCCACACTCACTTTATCTACCACCCTCTTTCTCACCCTCTTGATTTTCCCTCTTCTTCTCTTCATGTCCCACCTTTATGTTTCTCCTGTCTTCTTCCTTTCTGTAATTCACTTTTATTCAATTAATTCTGACTTCAACTACCCCATATAACCCAACAAAATGACATTATTTTGTCGAGGCTGTGATGACCTCATGTTGTTAAATTAACTATCCACTTCTAGTCTTTTGTATTCTAGGACAGTAAACATCATGCGAGAGAGTTAGCCACCTCTACTCTCAATGAATCTCATTTACTTTGCATCTAGGACAGTAGATACATCCTTTGTTTTATTTGATGGTCTTATATCTTATTCCTTCCTAGACTCTGTAGGGTTCTTTTTTTCTTAACCCTGATCACCTAATATTGAAATATCACAGGTGCCAATTCTTATTCTTGACTCCATTTTTCTTCCCTTCCTTGTCAGTATAACTTGATTTTATTTCCTCTCAGATATTATGGAAGGTGAAGTTAGATTGCAATTATATCTACTCAGGTTTTCCTATTTGAGTCCACTTTAAAAGCATATGCATTGTGTGTGTGTGTGTGTGTGTATGTGTGTGTGTGTGTGTGTGTTGGGAGGTCTGTGACTGATATTTAGAGACTTTTTTGATCAACCAATACCTAATTAATTGAGGTAGGTTTTCTCAGTTGAGCTCAGCAATACACCTGTTCTACCATGCCAGCCAAACCCAGGGATTCCATATTTAATTGTTGATGCTGGAATTACAGGTAGGCTGTATTTGTCAGGTTTATTTTTATAATTTCATTGACAAAGACTGTCACTGAACACAGTAGAAAGGAAACTACAATTATGATGAAGATCATTATAATAATTATTTGCTTGTGCGTCATAAATGCTGTATATACAGGCTAATACAATGTAACATATGTTCCTGGAGAGATAAGAATAAATAAATGTCTGTGCATCTCAGACTGGAACCAGTAACAAATCAAAATACTAATACTACCAATTCCAACTTGGTAAACAAAGAATATTTTTAGGTTTATTGACAGAGGCATGCATTACTCAGAGACAGATTCTTGACTCAGCATGGATGACAGTTCTGGAGCTACCTGCATAGGCATTGACTGAATTCTGACTGTTTCCCAAGAAATTGCAGTTAAATTTCGAAGTTAAATTTTGATTCCTTTGTACAAGGAGCTCACAGTAATCACTGAACAAAAGTAGCAGCTATAAATGGCTTAATTCCCATAACCCACATCTAAGACCATATTTTCTTTCAGCCATAGATAAATTGGCCTTTTGATAACATGTCTTAAAATTTTTAGTTATACACAAATTATATTTTCACACTTTATGATGCATGAATATATCATCTCTGCCTAATGTTGCCAACCTGTTAAAGCAAAATCAAGCAGCTGAATGTGAAAATATTATAATATTTTCATAGACATTTCTGTAACCTACTGATAGGAACAACTAACCTAATTTTTTATCATGGTAAATTTATATAATTGGTTCTTTTCCATGATTAGAGATATTAATTCTAAAGCATATAAATTCATTTTGCATAGAATTTCTTTAAGGTGAGATGTTTAGAAATCTGAGTGTGAGCCCATCTATGCATTCTCTGCAGTATATTGGTTGAAGCTTTGTCTAAGTCATTGTTATAGGCTGTCTATGGAATGGTTGTACCTCCTGATGCCAACCTTGGAGCCTGTGCTTTTCAGCATCCAGTACAGGACAGAGAAGAAAGCAGAGCTTCTAGCTTTCTGAAACTCTCTCTACACTGGAGGTTCTAAATTGAGAGAATTAAGTTCTACTCTAGAAGCAGGAAAGGACCCTAGAAATAAGAAACATTTCTACTTTGTAAGACAATGCTCATGAAGGTGTGTGTGTGTGTGCATATGGTGGGAAAATGGTCTTGTACCCTGTAAAGATTTGTTACTTGTATTAGTTAAATAAAACATTTATTGGCCAGTAGCCAGGCAGGAAGTATAGGTGGGGAGACCAGAATAGAACTATGGGAAGAGGAAAGGCTGAGTCTGCAGTCATCACCCAGATCAAGAGGAAGCAAGATGAGAATGCCTCACTAATAAAAGGTACCAAGCCACATGGCTAACACAGATAAAAATTATGGGTTAATGTAACATATAAAAGTTAATAAGAATACTGAGCTAATAGGCCAACCAGTTTATAATTAATGTAGATCTCTGCATGTTTCTTTGGGACTCAATGGCTGCGGCACCAGGCAGGACAGAAACATCTGCCAACATGTATGCTTGTGTGTAAATTGTTTACTTCCTGAGTTTTAAAGGGTGCAACTTTCCTTCAGAAAGGAGTGTTTTATTCATAGGACACCATCATACAACAACTATAAATACTTTACTTGATTAAAGGAGGGTTCCTAAAATATACATTCATGTTACAATTTTGTCTGCTATTTTAAGTTGTAACATATGTACTATAAATGCAAAAATCATTTACTTAAAGTTTTCTTCATGCTAATTTTATTTTTATGAATTTATTGCTCATTGATACAAATTAAAGAGATTAGATGAAATGAGTGAATTAGAAGGAATTGTAGAAACATATTCTCTCTGAGCTATAATGGCTCTGGCACATACTCCAGATTTTCTCTCTGTCCTTCTAATAGTGGTTTTGAATCACTAATAAACAGCCAGAAGATTTTCTTCTTCTCTTAGGTGAAAACTTAAATTCCATTTATCCATCATTAAAGATTTTTTAAAAGATACTGCATTGAATTAGGAGAACTCTTATCACCCAAGCTTGCTCAGTGGGATATCTTTAACTGGAATGGGTTCTTGAAATTAAGTTTAGTGATAATGAGCAAAGAAATGTTCATTTTCTTGCTCCCCAGCTTCTGAAAAATGGATATCTACAAACTAAAGTAGTTTTAAGAGACAAACTATGGGGATGGAAATAATTACACTGCAATTGGCTCAGTACATCAAACCATAGAAGTTGTAGTTGCTGCAGCTCAATCCAGCTTTCTGACCTCGTGTCTTACTGAGCATACACTAACATGGGATGCATTCACTTCTTTTATTTCTTTTGGAGTACTTGCTATTTGAAAACCTCTTGGTTTTCTTTTGGCATCTATTATTTCAATTTGACAAGTATAAAATATACAAAAAGGGAGACTGTTTTTTCCATAGACTTAAAACAAAATATTATACAGAGAGAAAAATAAACATTTCATAATGTATATGTAACATCAAAATCCTTTCATGAAAGAATTTTCTAAAGGGCAGTATCCCACATGTATGCATTGGTATGTATGTGAGTGTGTGTGTGCATGTGTGTGTTAGCGAGGCATGCCTAACTTTGACAATATTCAATGCAAAAATCAGAAGAAGAAAGAAATTTCAGGATACAATTATCTATTAATAATTATTAATAATTAAAAAGTAAGAATAATAATCACATGTCATACTTGCTTCAATCTGGAAAACAACTAAAATAGTGTTTGATATCTGTTTATTCTCTCTCTGGGTCTCTCGGTCTCTTTCTCTCTCTCTCTCTCTCTCTCTCTCTCTCTCTCAAGTGTGTGTGTGTGTGTGTGTGTGTGTATTGCTGGCAATGAAATATAAGACCTCTTACAAGGTAAGCCCTTAAACAATGAATTGTAAATTCATCAACCTCAACCCCATGATTTTTTTAAATTTTTTGCATACTTCATTTTTCCTTTATTTATGCTAAATGCACATGCTGCTTAAAATGTATCATAGACGCTTAATGATATTGATTAGTTCTGTCTTTTTCCTGCTATCCAAAGGGAAATGTTTCTAGAATGTTATCAAGAAACTATACAACAGTTTTCAGACTGTAATTATCTGTTTATAATTATATATCCCAGCTTTATTCATTAATAAATAAAAGCAACACTTATACAGAAGGACTTCCCACACCATTTCCCCTTTTCTATTGAAATAAAAAGGCAAGTTTTAAAAACTTTAACGTAGTAAAAACACATATAACAAAAAAATATCAAGCAAGAATTACAGTTACAGTATTTCTATCTGCTTTTTCTTTTATCACAACCAAGGAAAACTATAATCATAACTATATAATTTTCAACTCCATCAAAGATCCCAGAAGGATATAAATTATCTAAGTTAACAGAAAGTGCATTGTAAGCAATTTGCCTCATATTGGTGCCATTCCTTGTTCATTTCTTTAATATTCTCAATAATATTGCCTTTATGCTTAATTTTTCCTTTGAACAACATAAAATATTTATCATCTTGCATCTACCTCTCTGTCTTCTTAGCTTGCAATCCTCCCTTTTGTTCTACTAGTATTCTGAACTTCTCTGTTTTTGGTCATTTCATACTTTATCATATATCAAGGTCTTCACAGGATGTTTTATCTTATGGACATTTTACATTCATTAAATTTGATGATTTATGTCATTCCATAGGCCTCTCTTACACACACATATCAGCGTACCACAATGGATTAGAGAAAGCTTCAACCAATATACTGCAGAAATTGCATAGATGGGCTCACACTCAGATTTCTAAACATCTCACCGTAAAGAAGTTCTATATTGTTATGCAAAATGAATTTATACACTTGAGAATTAACCCCTAGTCATTGAAAAGAAATAATTATATAAATTTACCATGACAAAAAAACTAGGTTAGTTTTTTCTTGACAATGGGTTAAAAAATTATTTTCTAACTCAGCTGCTTGATTTTGCTTTAGTATATTAGCAGTTTTGAGCAGAGATGATATATTCATACATCTTAAAGTATGAAAATATAATCTGTGTATAACTAAAAATTTTAAGACATGCTATCAAAAGGTCAATTTACTTATAACTTAAACAGAAAAGGGTCCCTTCTGTGTATGTGCTGAGGGAATTGTGCTGTTTATAACCCTCACTGACTTTTCAAGATTACTACGAGTTCCCTGAACAGAGGGTTCAATTTTCAACTTCAGTTTCTTAGGAAACAGAACTCAGTAATCAGCATAATAATAAAAGAAAAAATATAAAATGGAAATGAAAGTACAGTAGAACAACAATTAAATCAAGTACCAGATTCACAAGTTTAAAATGTTTTATTTAGAGTTAATAATACTAATTGTAGGTATCAATAGAATCTTTACTAGAATAATCTAGTTGTATTACTATATTTTCACAAAAATTTTATTCTAAGTTTTTCAGAAAGGCTGTTTTTTGAGGTTTATGTGAAAAATTTTTCAGTATATGCTTACAGGGACTTCTGTGTTCACTGTTTCTGCTGTGCAGTTGGAGGATTTTTGTTCACTCGCCTATACATGTAGATAAAAGTGGATAACTATTTCTAGTTGGTGGATAGTAGATTCTAAACAAATAAAATGTGTATGTACCACTTGTAGGTCAAGTATGCAATTGCTAGTCCTTGCCACACCATGAACTTCCTGTGACAGTCTAGCATGACAATGATCAAATTCTCTCAGTCTGCACTGAGGAGTGATGTCACAGAGGCCATTTGCCCATGTCGACAACAATTTCAACAAGAAATCATTGCTACCTTCGTTCCTATAGAGCATTTCTAACTGGCTCAATGTGGCACCCATGTTCGTTCATTTTTTTAACCATTCTAAAGTATTCATAGACTTCACACAAAAAGTTTTTGGAAATATGAAACTGTTTTAGCTTTCTCTTTCTGAGATTACATTTACCTGAAATCTCTTTATATAAAAAAAAGGAAAACCAACTTCTTTTTTAGTATAAAGTGACTCAGTGTCCATATAAGTCTTTAATTACTTTGATATTTAACAGATTCCATAGAGAAGTGAATTTAAACAATGAATGTAGTCCTAAGCAGCCACCCTAGGGACATAGAAAAATTGGTTGCTAGTAAAGGTGACCTTTAACTAATGCAAGAGTGGAATAGCACTGGTCACCTTAGGGATTTAGTGCGGGTGTTTAAGAAAAGCGATTGCCGGCTGAAGGTGGCCTCTGGCAGCTATCACGTATTTATATTGTCAGCATTCAGTGCACACTGTGAGTTTATATTCCAAAATTGAAGATCAGGGCAAACTAATCTACTGTATCCATTGCTAAAGTAAATAAGAAACTGTTATTCTCCCTAGTTTAAATTTTTAAGTTGAAAAACACTATAAAAACATTATAAACCTTTGATGGACAGTGTAACTTCTCCAAAGTCAGAGGCAAATGCAAAGCAAAAACTTAGACCTTTAAATCCAGGGGACATTCATTCATAGAAGGAGTTAAGAAGTAATGGCTGAGAAATATTGAGCATTGTTAGTTTTGGAAATTCTGAGTCATAGCAACCTAATACTAATTTTGGTCTCTGAATTCCTACAATTCATACAATGAAAAGATACCTGATAGCTACGCAATGAAACCAATACTTAACCAAAACTGAAAAAGCAGAATCCCCTATTGGCATTAAGCCATGGTAGGATAGAAATTATAGAAAACATTCAACAGTGCAATAAACCAACAGGAGCACAGCAAATGAAAGCACAATTTAAAATGGTCTTCTTAAATTCTACTTGGCCTTTCGGGCGGGAAAGCTGACCCCAGTACTCCAATGGAGCAGAGATGAATTTACAAGCATATAGACTTTGTAGCTACAGAACCTTGTGCTTGTTCTATGGCCATAATCTCTAATTCCCTACTAATTGTCCAACAAGCTAACCTGAATTTTCATTTTGCATGGAACCCTGTGGTCCAGATGCTGTTAATTCTATCTGGTATTTGCACATTCTAAGAGTCTGTCTCCTCTGTAGCTTTACTATGTTTATGTAAGTCACTGCTGCTTCCTTCATTATTACACTATAAATTCAAAAAAAGAGAGAGAAATGGACTGTATTTTCACCATTTTCCCTATTGTTTGAGATGGTAAGTTAATGCAACTCCGATGGCCTGGAAAAATGGCTCACTGTGTAAAGTACTTGCTGAAAAAATACGCAGACCTGAGTTTGGATCCTAGTACTCACATAAAAATTCATTTACACACCTAGAACCGTAGTGCTGAGTTGGTAGAGGCAAGTAGATCACCAGCCTGTTCTGACCATTCTAGCAAAATCACTAAGCTTCAGATTCACTGACACAACTGTCTCAAAAAACAGAGAGGGAGACAGAAGTAGACACCTAATTGATGTCAACCTCTGGCCTGCAGAAATGTACATATACAAACCACAAACAACTTTTTCTTTATAAAAACGCTTTCATAGGATGAATGTCAATTAATCATTTTTGACTAAAGACATAAATAAATGAAATCTGATGAAATTTTGGGAAGTAAATTAGGTTAATAAGCAGCCTGAAGATTGTGGAGTAAATATAGAAAAACTAGGATAAATATATTAAGAAGTAGGTTGAATATAACAGAACGAACAATGAAAGCAAAGAGTCAGATACTTGTCACAAGAAGAAATACAAGTTGTCTTGAGTTTTGAAGCACAAAATGATAACCTGTTTGATGTCTGCATTTACATAGACTCTTATATCCTTGATTATTGTATCATCTATATAACCTCATGGTGTATTTTAATGTGAACTGTCATATTAACTCTCATATCACCATGAGCAAGTCCTTATGTATATATACAAAGAACAAATGAAATTATTAGATAAAGAATATGGCTTTGAAGTTGTCAGGGTGGATCAATGACAAAAACCTGAAAACCTGAATTTGATCCCCAGGTCCTGCACCTTGAGAGGAGAGAACAGATTATTGCAAAACATCCTCTGCCCTTCATATGCTTTATAACACAAATGTACACCCACACACAAATAAATAAATGAAAAAATAAATGCAATGAAATATCACTACTATCACAAACATCTTCTTGGTTTTCAAGACAGGGTTTCTCTATGTAATTATGACTGTATGAGAACTCACTCTGTATACCAGACTGACCTTGAACTTAGATAATCACCTGCCTCTGCTTCACAAGTGCTGGGATTAAAGACATGCACCACAACTGTCCAGCTAATAAAATGTTATTTATAATAGTATATAAAGGAATTGGACAGATGGTTCAGTGATTAAGAGCACTTGATGCTCTTGCAAAAGAACCTATTTAGAGTCCCAGCATCTATATTACAGCTTACAACAATGTTTATCTCCAGTTCCAGGGCATCTGGCACCCTCTTCTAGCTTCAATGTGGGCATGGTCACTGCCTCTAGACTACCCTGAGGCAAGCAAACAAAACTAAGATATATCACTAAAACTACTCTTAAAACAACAATAACTGGTGATAAACTTAGTAGCAGAGTGTTCCTCAGCATATGCAAGTTTCAGTTCAAAGCTCCGTGAAACATAAAGTAAAATGAGATGAATTCCCACTAACCCCCTGCTAGTATGGAGCATCTCTGGACCTATTCATATCCTTTCCTGCCTTCCTCGTGTCACATTTCATTCATGAGCAATTTATTTAAAGCATCTTGGTTACACTTTCTTAATTTGAAAGGCAATATGTTTTAGCTTAACGAACAATATTTTGAACAAATGTCTTCCTTCTTTTAATACTATTATATATAAAAGAGGAACATGGGATGTATTCACTCATATTTGGTTTCTAGCAATAAATAAAGGACATAGAGCCTATAACTCAGGTTCTTAGAGAACCTAAATAAGAAGGAGAACCCAAAGAAAAACATATAGGCATCCTCCTGAATATTAACCTTCATCAGGCAATGAAAGGAGACAGAGACAGAGACCCACATTGGAGCACCGGACTGAAATCTCAAGGTCCAAATCAGGAGCAGAAGGAGAGAGAGCACGAGCAAGGAACTCAGGACTGCGAGGGGTGCACCCACACACTGAGACAATGGGGATGTTCTATCGGGAACTCACCAAGGCCAGCTGGCCTGGGTCTGAAAAAGCCTGGGATAAAACTGGTCTCGCTGAACATAGCGGACAATGAGGACTACTGAGACCTCAAGAACAATGGCAATGGGTTTTTGATCCTACTGCACGTACTGGCTTTGGGGGAGCCTAGGCAGTTTGGATGCTCACCTTACTAGACCTGGATGGAGGTGGGTGGTCCTTGGACTTCCCACAGGGCAGGGAACCCTGACTGCTCTTTGGGCTTACGAGGGAGGGGGACTTTATTGGGGGAGGGGGAGGAAAGGGGAGGCGGAGGTGGGGAAGAGACAGAAATCTTCAATTAAAAAAAAAGAATTTTAAACATACAGAATAACTCAGTGAAATTTTACAGTGGGAACTCCCATTCCACAGTCTTTGATACTCATGAATACATTGCTATAATCATACTATAGACAAATATCCATTTAACTAACTTTTGGTGACATATTTTAAAACATAATGCAAACAAGATCATTTGCATTTAAAGGTTTCAGTATGTTGAGTCCTTTTTTCCTTACTGCTGAAGATATAGACTCTACTCAAGAATGTCATCATTAGTATCAAACTGAAGGCATCCTATAGGCAGCCATCAGTTAAATGCTTGAGACTCTCTAGCATAGGTTTCACAACGATGTTTGTTGCACAGTGATTGCATTCAAATCTCGGGCATACAATGGTCACTTTCTTCATGAAGTCTTGTCTCAAGAACATGCAGTAGAGCTGAGTCCTCAGGAAGTCCCTTATGTGCAAATACTGCATTCTCTCTTCACACTGCCTCTGCCTCCACCTTAATAAAATAAAGTCCCATTAGTTCTAGTCATTTTCACGTTTTAGAATGCAACCCTCTTAAACCATCCTTCAAATGAAACCTTATCTAACACTTGGACTTCAAATCCTTGTCTTACAGCTGAAAGAGTTTTATCCAAGAGAACTCCCTGAAATGTGGAACCCATTAGCTATACACAATTATTCTTTTTGGCAATATTTTATTGATTCTTTCAAAATTTCATGCAATATATTATAAACAAATTTTTTCCTCCCAGTTCATCACATTACCAACCTTTTATGCCTTCTCATCCAACTGGGAGATTATTATAGCTTTTTTTTTCTTTTTCCAAATGGAGTCAAGTTTGTATTACCCAGGATATTCTTTAATTTAAAGCTGGGTTTTGTTTTATTTAATTTTTACTTGAATCACCATATGTTGATAGAGGCTACCATAATGGGCAGGAAATACTACAATGTGGAGAGGAGGATCATAAGATGCTGCCATGGGACATTTGGTCTATCCTATGTGTCATGTAACTACTTAGCTTCTTGGTCAAGAGCTGAAAAAAAATGTGTGTCATGACTTTTTGTTTTCTTTCCTTCCTTCTTTCCTTTTACCTTTTGCCCTTTGGTGTTGTTTCACTCACTAAAAGGGACAATTTCTCTATAAATCAATTGAATAAAAGCTAGAAGTCCTCTCAAAAGATTCAAGACGAAGGCTGATAACTGGAAAAGCACCAGGACTTTTAGCCCCATTTCCCAATCTCCAAAGCCTAAAGATTTAAGTTGATCACTAAAGTCAACAGTTTAATTAACCATGCCTATGTAATGAGTTCTAATTATACATATTTTTAATGAGATCATTCAGAGAGATTTTAGGTAGCCACACTGTTTCCGTATGCCTTCCCCTATATATCTCTTTATCAATATCCTTTGTAATATCTTTTGAAATTAACTAATAACTAAATACCCAAGAAAATATGTAAAATCACTTATGCCTGATGAGTACATTTGGTTTAACTGAAAAATATGAATTATTTCTGCCAGATATAAAATATTCACTGCTAGTAAAGTTAGTACTGAAAGAAAAAAGGAAAGAGGAAATTTGTGTCAGAAATGGGTCAAGTTGCATACAGTTCTCTACACTCCTATGCTTGTGTTGTTTGAGCTCTTGGAAATGCATTTATCTTTTGTATAGAGCACAAGCAGAGAGGTTTATGGTTCCTGGGGACTCCAGCTTAGACATGAAGAGTTATTTCATATATTGAATTTTAAAAGGAATAAATAAAGTCAAAAGCATGGAGGCTGGAGAGATAACTCAGTTGCAAATGTTCTTGCAATGTAATCATGATGATCTGAGTTCAAACATTTGGAGTTAAAGAATAAGCACAGCTTGATAGCAAGCACTTGGAATCCCAGCATGGTGGGGGGTAGACTGCAAAGGCAGAACGATCTGTGGGGCTCACCGACTGCCAGCTCAGCCCCAGCACAACCTAATCTAGACGCCTCAAAGGTAAATGGCCCACAAAGAATGATATCCAAGTTTTATCACTGGACTCTACATGCACATGGATATACATTGTAAACATAGGAGCACACCCATGCATGCGTGCGCACACACACACACACAAAGCAAGGCATATCAAAAAATAACTAAAGCAAATCTCTTCATAAACTGTAGGCCAAACTGAAAAGAATCCCACAACCTTTCTTGGGGTCTGTCAGGTCCTGTGGATTCTTTGCCTTTCTGATGACTATTTGCAACCTAGAAGTGAAACTGAAAAGGCTGTGCTTTGTGAGTCTGTGAACAGCTAGAAGTCACCTTTCTTCTTTGTATACCTGTACTTAGTGCATACTTGGTATAAAAAGAGCATGACCTAAATGAAGGAATCACACAGTCCACCTGAATCTTGAGTAGATTGGCTGAAAGAAGGAAGTACTACAGTGAAGTCTTATCTCCATTTTAGATCTATCGCAACTGACAAAAACAGCCAAACTGTTCATTCTGCAGGCACAGCAAAACAGCTCATTCGCTCTTTGCCCATATTTCTAAATCCAGGTCCCATGAATTCCATTACTGACTTTTTTTTTTTTTTTTTGGTTTTTCGAGACAGGTTTCTCTGTGGCTTTGGAGAAGCCTGTCCTGGAACTAGCTCTTGTAGACCAGGCTGGCCTCGAACTCACAGAGATCCGCCTGCCTCTGCCTCCCGAGTGCTGGGATTAAAGGCGTGCGCCACCAGCGCCCATTACTGACTTTCAATACACACGCAGGATGTAATGCCCAGAATGCAACACTTCATGCAAGGAGTGAAGACGGCGCGTCCTACTCTCGTTTCGATAGCCTTTCCTTTGCGGGAGATTTTGGAGCCAATGCACAGATGTGTGCTGCAGAAGGCCACACTAAAGCAGCAGGTGCTGTTTGCCATACTGGTTTGCTGGTACTCATCAACTTTTTTTGTTCCACAATGATCTAAAGTGCTTGCACAGCATTAATAAAATGTTTTGTTCTATTTATGCTTCATTCTTTCTCAACTTTTTTTCCATTGCATATTTTGCTTAATTCTATTGGTTGTATGGTTTCTTCTTTAGTTCTATATGAAATGATTGAGATTCACCCTGTAATTATACAGAATTTCACAAAGAAGTGAATATAGCCTCAATTGTAAAGTAACTTAAGGAAGTATGAGCAGCCCTGTGGCTGAGATACATCACTCTTAACAAGTTCGGAGCAATATGAAGGATGATGGGAATTCAGTGTGAATCAGTTTTTAGCAGCACCACAAAAGGGAGGATTTTCAATAGTCACTCAACTTACATATTCAATGAGCCAGCTTTGTTTTGAGTTAAGACCACTCCATGAATTGGAACCCATACAAGACACTGCATTGCAGACAAGAACCTGAAACTATATAGGTCATAGACTTAGGAAAATACGAAATACTACTGTCCTACTAAAGGATCATAAAATAAAATGACTTCTTATGACTGCTCTACTGATAAACCTGTACCTTACTGAGCCATCATCAGAGAAGCCTCCTCCTGCAGCAAATGGGAACAAATAGAGAAACCCACAGCCAGCCAAGATGCAGAAAGTGAGAGACCTTGGAACTCTCAAAACTGAAATGGATGACTCTGTCAATTCCCTCCTCATGGGGTTGAGGAGACTCTGCAGAAGAGGAGTCAGGAAGAGTACAAGGGCCAGAGGGGATGGAACTTTCTAGACTCCGAGGAATGGCACACATCTGGACTCACAGAGGCTGTAGTAGCATGCATAGGGCTTGCACTTGTCTATACCACATAGGGTCTGAGAACTGAAAGGAAATGTGGACATATGTCCCACTCAGAAGCCAGAAACCATCTGCAACTGATAGCCACTTGCAGATGAAGGAATAGTTTTCTTCAAGGGAGTTTTACAGGGGAAACAGACCATTTAATGGGTAGACCCCCAGGTCAAGCAGTAGAGGGTCAACTCAAAACAAGCTTCTTTGTCTCATAGTGTTAACTTTTTTAAGTTACATTATTTAAGTTATAGGATTTTGTTTGTATTTTATGGGCTCCAGTTTTGTGTTACTATGACATTCCTGTGTGTGTGAACATCCTAGTCTCCATATCTATATACATTTCTTGTCATTTTTCTTTGGCTTTTTTTTCCTTGTTTTGTTGTTTTTCTCTATTCTGATTTGCTTTTTTCTGTTTTATCCTATTGTATTGTGTTGTATTATTACTTCGTATATGGATGTTTATTCTAACAAGAAACAGGCTGAGTGTGGATCTGAATGGGAAAGGAAGTGGGAAGGGATTTGTGGACAAGAAACTGTAATCAGAATGTATTTTATGAAAAAGTCTATTTTCAAAATAGAAATATATAACATAAAATATTGGAGACATTTCTGTTGTCAAAACTGTTTCTTTAGAGAAAATAAATATGTAAATAAAAGTCACTGCTGTTTGGCAGATTGTCTTATTACTCATAGTTTATTTTGTCTTCAATGTCCAAAGCAGTGGAAACAAACATAATTTTGTACATGTTCCCATTTTTCTTCAAAACAAAAACTTGTAGAGACTAAAGAGATGGTTCTGTTGGTAAAGGTGCTTGCCTCATAAGCCTTAGGACCTAAATCTGATCCCCCGCATTCACATAAAATGCCTAAAAACCTAAAAAGGTTATGGCAGACTTGTAAACCTACCTGAAGGGCAAAAACAAGAGGACACATGGGGATAGCTGGCCAGCCAAACTAACTGAACTGAGGAGTTCCAAGTCAGCGAGAGACACCCTCTCACAAAACCAAAGTTATAGGAATACTGGAAGAGGTTGACAGTTGGTGTACACACACACACACACACACACACACAGACACGCCCTGCGCACGCATGCATGCATGCACAGACACACACGGAGGAGAGAAAGACAGAGAGATCACATGATCCCACTGAGCTAAAGAGAGGAGAGATTCTATAATTTTTAGATTTAATTTTATTTTTCAACCTTCAATATGCATGTTTTTTATTCTTCTGTAGTTTTCATTTTTTGTTACTTAAGAACTCTTCTTATAATAAATACTTAGAGATAGAGATAGTTGTCTACATTGTTTCTGGGACAAAAGTTGGATTTTTTTCAGGCATATCTGATAAATAGAGCTTTGTACTTGAGTTGTTATAGTTCTGTCAATTTGCTCTTTGGTAATTTCATCTCTGTAAAATACATTAAATTCTGTAAAAATCTAAATATTTAGCAAAAGGTATTTCTAAAAGATTTGGAAAATGACAGCTAATCAATCATGCAGCCAATTATGAATTAGTACTTGTGAATTAGTACATTGTGTGAAAGTCAGTGAGGGATATTTATTAATCTGCAAATATTATCCAGGTCACATTTGCTACAAATACTTAGAAAATATATTTACTTTGATGAACCTTGATTACCATTCTATTAGCTCTTGCTTGTTTTTCACTTATTCAACTGTCAACATAGTAACCCCATACTGACCAAAACTCTTTTTGATCAAACTCCTTGCAAATCTCTGAGCCATTGATCCCATCTTTCAAAATACAGTCTTAGAAACTATTGAGTTTAGTTTTTTTTCCCAGTTCCCCCTGCTCCCTGAAGTTTTCCTTGGTAATCTTCTGTCCACCTATCCCCCTTTTATTCCCTTGTTTATTTCCACTATTCCCCATGAAATTGAGCCCAAACTTCCTACTGAAAATCTTCATTTGAATTGACTCATACCTATATCTTGGTCTTGAATAGTCTAGTCTGACTATTTCTAAAAAGTACCAGAATAAATTTAATTTAGGGATATTATAAACATGGATCTTACTTCCTGGTTTTCTGAGTCTAACTTAGTTGAGAAGTTGACTCTGATTATGGTAGTTTTCTTTGAGTAATAGTTTTTTCTTCCATGCCTGCTAGTGAACCACACTAATACCAGCATGGCAGATAATTCCAAAGTTGCAGTAGAGGCACTTACATATTGGTGCTGACCGATAGCTATCTACTTTGACTCAAGTCCTACTTAGCAGGGGAGAAATCCTACTGGTACTGGAAACATAGCTACCTACATAGGACTAGTGAGGTCATGGACCTTGAAGGACAATCTACTACTGATATTTTCCAAAACCAATAAAAATCCTAACTGCACTCTACATGCTTATTCTTATATCTACAAAAATTTTAGATCACACCTCCCGTCAAATAGGCTTTTCTCAAAAACAGAAGGAAACCATCTGAAAGCCACACTAGTGAAAATATAGAGAAAAACTGACCCTAGATGCCAAGCCCCAATTAACAGTACAGCCTACCCTTAAGGCTTAGGAAGCAACTCCAAAGATGGTATGGGCCAGAGAACTGGGAAGTCTGTTGTGAGATTGTGCCTTCCAGTCTTCTAACTGTGACAAGGATGCTATTATCCCCATGAAATCATGAAAGTGTAAAAACATGACTATCTAAGCAAGATGTGAACAATTCCAACAACAATTTACATCCAATTACAGATGGAGGAAGTCTCAAAGGGCCCCATCCCTAGAGAAAGAGCAACAGGCATTTATCAACTGCGGAGAAAAGGAGTATTAGTCTTCCCCATGGTGGCATCCCATAATTGGTTATGCAATGTCAAGTAGTCAGTCTTAGAAATATATACATGCTAACAACACTGAATGGACTCGTAAAGTTTTATTTATAGATCAATTTAATTATATGTGTATGTAACAACAATAATTAAAAGGGGCCATAAATTTGAGAGGGAATTGTGACATGAGAGACTGGATGGGAGGAAGGGAGGATGTAATTATAATTTAATTAATAAATTTTTAAAGATTAAGCTCTTTACCACTTGCTTACTTAAGCCTACCCATTCCTTTCCCCATGCCTATTATGGTGATTTCTATTAGGATAATTTAATAGTTTACTACTGGTGCTTCATCAGAAAATGTATATTTGAGCCCACTATTTTTTTAATTATAGAAAAAATTACAAAATCATAATTTGCTCAAAAATATCATAATAGTATTCTACACACTATATACTAATTTAGAAATTAAAATTTAATATGTAATTTAAAAAGATACAAGAGAAAGAAACATCAAATTGCCAGCAGCCTTATCTCCTCTTCTCCCTTTTTCTCTCTCTCTCTTTCTGTTGTGTGTATGTGTGTTTGTGTGTGTGTTTTTTTCTCTAAGACTCCATTTCTGTGTTTCTGAAGCCCATTAAACAAAATTCTTCACTTCCTATTACACCAAACTGTACTTCTAAAATGTAATTTCCTCCACGCCATTCCAACCAAATTAAAAATGCTTATGCGGCCAGCACACTTGGACACACCAATCTCACTGGAGCATCCTAATGCTTACTTGTCACTTCTCAGAGTACATCTAGGCAAGCACATTCTGCAGCTCTGACTGAATGCACCTAGAACACGGCCCCACGAAATTGCATTTCCATCATGGACCCTGTAGAATTCTGATGCAGTTGTCCACCAGAAGAGTGCAATTATTTCTTTTTTCATCTAGTTCTCAAAATTAGTCTTATTTTATGCTTTGATATTTAAGAGTGCTATGTTCTCCACACTAATCATCTTCTCCATCCCCCCCCAAATCAAGATAATTCATTAAAATTAAGCACTGATAAAAAGTGTAATGATCACAGGAAAAACCCAAATAAAATGGATTTCTTTTCTCTTCACCTTTAAGCTGCATGGTGCTGATTATCTGTTTTCTCTGTTATCCATTAAAAACTTGAAGTCAAGGGTGTTATATTTTTTATACAGCATATCTAATTTTTAAAATCTCTCCTTGATTTCAAAATTGCTTTATACTGGGTCTCAGTAATGTACCAATAATTTTGAGAAAAAAACAGTAAAATATACTCATAACCTTTTAAAGATTAAGCATTCAAGCAAGCAATGGAATGTATACAGATAATTACCCAGCTTAATAATTAGTAGTTCCCCAGAGAAATAAAATTATGAGGATATGAGTATATAGAAAGTTTATTACATATACATGTGTGTAGGTGTGTGTATGTACATATAATGTACATTACTATATCATATGCTATTGTGGATGATAATACACAATAATACATAATTGTATATGCATATACAATATAAATATATGTGCAATGTATAATAAAGTATATGCCAATTTGTATATAATATAACATAACATGAGTTGATATTTTATACATATGTATACATATATGGAGATAAAGTAAGAAAAAGCAGTTATGAGGGATTGCCCATTGTGATAAAGATGAGGGATGGGACACAAACCTGTAATTTAGAGGAAGAGCTGAGAAATCTGGAAGATCTGAGAAGAATCTATTGGAGCATAAATTAATTTTTTGCATAATTTTGATGCTTTGGAAATGTTAGTCTTTGTTCTAGTCTTTCAGCTAATTGGATGAAGCCCACTCAGATTATGGAAAATAATGTGCTTTACACAGAATGCACTGTTCTGTTCATCTTAACTAAAAATTATGCCACCAAAGCATCTAGAGTAAGGCTTGATAAAGTATCTGAATCACATGCCTTCCCCAAGCTGACCATCACAGGTCCAGAATGGAAGTTTAAAATTCCCTGGAGGTTAATATGCATTTTTTATTCATGGCATTCATTTCTGTTCAATGTGAGGCAGGCAACTAGATCCATAAATCTTTCCTTCAACCAAAATCATTAGATCTAAAACTCCCAAAAGATTCTAATCAATGGCTGATAAAGTTTTTGCACAGAAATCCATACATTCTGGTTTAGAAAAGGAAGAATCTGGTATGTCAGGTAGAGTTATTGAAATTTTACAGTTTATAAAAGAAACACCAATTGAAGCTGCACACTCCCTCCTCTAATATTTCAGTTGAGAAAAACTGGAATATGGATTTGCAAAAATAAATTCTCCATGCACAGGTTAACAGAGAGGGTTTGAAACCTTTAATCATTTAGAGCTGGGAAGTTATATGGATGTTGGATAAACCTTTGGGACAGGTTTCCTCACAGCCCTAATGCCCAAAATTAGAAAAAAATCAAATAAAATTCTAAGGATTTCCACTAATCCGCTCCCATATAGGCTGAGGTAGATTTACGGTGCTAGTAGATAAACTGAAATATGGTTAAAACAACTTCACAGTCCTACCAAGACCTCAATAAAACAAAAAGAACAATCTGTTTCCTCCTTCCAGTGTGCCAAGTATACATAGCCAGATACAATATAACAAATCAAGATAAATATCAAGTTCAGACTGGAAAATAGCCTCGGTATTTTAAGGAACTTATTTATAACTTTACTATACAAATTTTAATGTACTTATATAAAAAATAAGGAGTCTAACCTTCAGTACCACAAAACCCAAAGAATTTTCAAAAATGAAATTACCTTGTTATTATGTGTTTTGAGTGCTGCCACCACTAAGTGAGGGTGTAAGTGCACAGCTACAGAGGCACATGGACCTCAAATCCAAAGCAAGATTTATTGCAGCATTTATTGTGGTGACTTCCTTCCTTCACCTTTCATACCTGCAAGACCAAGGGGGAGAGGGCAAAGACAAATTAATTCCTTCAAAAAATTAACTTTAAAATAAACATGACCAGTCTTAGATTATATCAAAGGATTGTGAAACTCTAGAAACGTGCATGAAAAACAGAGAAATCTTGGTGCTGGATGTGGAGAAAATGTGCACAAAGGTCAACAGAAGAGGTACAGCTATGTATGGAAATGAATGCCTATGATCTGTGCACCCAGAGCCTAAGGTGCAAAGGAGTCAGTTTGAAACCCTTTATCCAAAAGAAAAGAAAAAAAAAGGAAAACTAAAGGGCTTAGGTTATACACAGCAATAGAAAGCTTGCCTAAAATTCTACCAAAGGCAATTTATAGATTCAATGCAATCCCCATCAAGGTCCCATCAAAATTCTTCACAGATCTTGAGAGGACAATAATCAACTTTATATGGAAAAACAAAAAATCCAGGATAGCCAAAACAATCTATACAATAAAGGAACTTCTGGAGGCATTACCATCCCTGACTTCAAACTCTATTACAGAGCTACAGTAATGAAAACAGCATGGTACTGGCATAAAAACAGAGAAGTCGACCAATGGAATCGTATAGAAGACCCAGATTTTAACCCACAAACCTATGAACACCTCATTTTCGATAAAGGAGCTAAAAGTATACAATGGAAGAAAGAGAGCATCTTCAACAAATGGTGCTGACACAACTGGATGTCAACCTATAGAAGAATGAAAATAGACCCATATCTATCACCATGCACAAAACTCAAGTCCAAATGGATCAAAGACCTCAATATCAATCTGAACACATTGAACCTGATAGAAGAGAAAGTGGGAAGTACCCTACAACAGATGGGCACAGGAGATCGCTTCCTGTGTATAAACCCAGTGGCACAGACATTAAGGGCAACATTGAATAAATGGGACCTCCTGAAACTGAGAAGGTTCTGTAAAGCAAAGGACACTGTCACTAAGACAAAAAGGCAACCTACTGACTGGGAGAAGATCTTCACCAACCCCACAACAGACAAAGGTCTGATCTCCAAAATATATAAAGAACTCAAGAAACTAGACTTTAAAATGCTAAATAACCCAATTAAAAAATGGGGCACTGAACTGAACAGAGAATTCTCAACATAAGAAGTGCAAATGGCCAAAAGACACTTAAGGTCATGCTCAACCTTCTTAGCGATCAGGGAAATGCAAATTAAAACAACATTGAGATATCATCTTACACCTGTCAGAATGGCTAAAATCAAAAACACCAATGATAGCCTTTGCTGGAGAGGTTGTGGAGTAAGGGATACACTCATCCATTGCTGGTGGGAATGCAAACTTGTGCAACCACTTTGGAAATCAACCTACCCCTGGACCCAACAATACCACTCTTGGGAATATACCCAAGAGATGCCCTATCATATAACAAAAGCATTTGTTCAACTATATTCATAGCAGCATTATTTGTAATAGCCAGAAACTGGAAACAACCTAGATGCCCTTCAATGGAAGAATGGATGAAGAAAGTGTGGAATATATACATATTAGAGTACTACTCTGCGGTAAAAAACAATGACTTCTCAAATTTTGCATGCAAATGAACGGAAATAGACAACACTATCCTGAGTGAGGTAACCCAGACCCAAAAAGATGAACATGGGATGTACTCACTCATAATTAGTTTCTAGCCATAAATAAAGGTCACTGAGTCTGTAATTTGTGATCCTAAAGAAGCTAAATAAGAAGGTGAACCCAAAGAGAAACATATAGTTATCCTCCGGGCTATGGGAAGTAGACAAGATTGCCGGGCAAAAAACTGGGATCTTGGGGGTGGGGTGGGATGGGGGTAAGGGGAGAGGGGGAGAGAAAAATGAGAAGGGGAGGATGGGGAGAACTTGGGGAAACGGGATGATTGGGATATAGGAGGGTTGGATAGGGGAGCAGGGAAGCACATATCTTAGTTAAGGGAGCCACCTTAGGGTTAGCAAGAGTCTCGAACCTAGAGTGGCTCCCAGATTCGTGGGCGATGTCCCCAGTTAGTTCCTTGGGCAGTTGAGGATAGGGAACCTGAAATGACCCTATCCTATAGCCATACTGATGAATATCTTGCATATCATCATAGAACCTTCATCTGGCGATGGATGGAAATAGAGACAGAGACCCGCACTGGAGCACCAGACTGAGCTTCCAAGGTCCCAATGAGGAGCAGAAGGAGGGAGAACATGAGCAAGGAAGTCAGGACCACGAGGGGTGCACCCACCCACTGAGACAGTGGGGCTGATCTATTGGGAGCTCACCAAGGCCAGCTGGTCTGTGACTGAAAAAGTAAGGGATAAAACCAGACTCTCTGAACATGGCGGACAATGAGGGCTGATGAGAAGCCAAGGACAATGGGTTTTGATCCTACTTCATGTTCTGGCTTTGTGGGAGCCTAACCAGTTTGGATGTTCCCCTTCCTAGACCTGGATGGAGGGGGGAGGACCTTGGATTTTCCACGGGGCAGGGAATCCTGACTGCTCTTCGGACTGGAGAGGGAGGAAGAGTAAAGTGGAGGGTGGGGGAGAGGGGTGGGAGGAGGGGGAGAGAAACGGGAGGCTGGGAGGAGGCTGAATTTTTTTTTCTTTTCAATAAAAAAAAATGTGAAAAAAAGAAGAAAACTTGCCTAACATATGTCAGACAACCTTCAGCACCAAAAAACTTAAAGCAACAATAAAAACAGGAGAAGCAGAAAGGAGTTTAAAAAAGTACAATGTTAAGCTGTATGAATTTACATGGAGTACTCTTGTTAAGAGAAAAAAAACAAGGATCAAGGAGAGGAACCCACTTACTCCATAGGCATAGATTCTAAAAGATGTGCAGAATAATAAAATATTTCTTAAAAGTTAAATAGTATTTTAAACAGCAATGACTTAATCTTCACAACAAAATTGTGTTAAATGTAAAAGTGCAAACCTAAAGAAATATGCAGAGTAGAACCATTACAAAAATCACAACAATTAAAAAAAACAAAATCCAATCACCATGTCTGAGATCATGTCATGGTATCACTACCATAATGAAAAAAAAATATTGAAGATGAGCATAGTGCATGCAGAGGGTGGGGGAGGACAAATATGTATGTATGTATGTATTATGTATGTATGTATATATGTATGTACGTATGTATGTCTCATAAAACCTACCGTGAGTGTGTGTCTCTGTGTTTGACAGGAACATTTTCTTTAAATGGTGAATTTATTGCATATCAGTAGTAGCAAATGCAGTTGACAAGCTGATGATGAGTCGTGAGAGATACGTGTGACATAACTAGCCAAACTATTCATGAAGACCACAATAAAGTATATGGGCAAAAAAAGTTACATACCAGAGGGACAATAGAGAATTCTCAAACTCCTCCCCAACCACAACCAATGGTGCAAGATAAAGGAGTCACATGTGTAAACTTTAGAAAAACAGCATCTCTCCAGAAGATATTCTAATTCGAATCTTTTTCTTTCAAAAAATGAATGAAAGGAAAGAAGGTAGTAGGGAGAAAGAGGGAGGGGGGGAGGGATAAAGGGAAAAAGAAACAAGAAAAGCATATCTCAATCTCATAAAATTTTAGAAAAACATATTTCTGTATATATTATATATAATATATAATACAGCATGATGTATTGTATGCAATATATCATATTAAATAATATATATTAAGAGTAAAAAATATGCAAATTTGAGAACAGATTATTAATAAAACACACAAAGAAGCCTCCCAAAACAACCCAATAAAGAGATGGTAATGTACAATCTAAAGACTTGTGATGATCATTAGATCAGTAAATATTTCCTTATCACTGAACATCTAGGTAATTGTGGTTGGGAAACAGATGCTAAATATTATAAACTCTCAACAATTTATAATATAATTAATAAATACTGGAAGATGTGATGGAGAGAAGTAGAAGAATTGCATTTATACTTTTAAAATGCTTATTATACTTTTCCAAAGTATAAAATTAAGTGATGCTATTTAAAACTGAAAAATGTAAAATTACAATATTACAACCACTTAACAGAACATAAGGCTTTTTAAGAAAAATTTATCAGAGGCAGGTGGATCTCTGTGAATTCAAGGCCAACATGGTCCACATAGCAAGTTCCAGGCCAACCAAGGCTACATTGAGAACCACGTCTCAAATAAAACAGCAACCACACCAACAAAGTAAAAGAAAATGAAAAATGTATCCACGGTTCATTGTTTTCCCCTTCTTTAAAGTTGTCTTCCTGCTAAGTTCAAGAGAACTTACACTAAATAATTTCCCTTCACATATGTCCGTCTCCACAGAGATTTGTGCATGTTTGTATGGTATGAGCCTTAGTTACTAAAAGGAAACCACACCTACTGAGATGTTTACAAATGGTGGTTTATGGGTAAAAAGTTCGGGAATAATGAAGGATAATGTTGCCTTTCCAGAGTAACATGTCTAGTGTTATGAGCCCCTAAAGTATTTATTTTCCCCTTTGGCATAATGTCTTTTTTATATATTTTTATTTAAAATTTTCAACCTCCTCCTATTTTCCTCCACCTTTCCTCCCCCTCCCCTCTTCCCCACCCCTTTTCTCTTCAATCCAAAGAGCAGTCAGGGTTCCCTGCCCTGTGGGAAGTCCAAGGTCCTCCCC
>JABTXL010001273.1:7028561-7076522 GCA_025134845.1 Neodon shergylaensis
CCCCCCTCCATCCAGGTCTAGGAAGGTGAGCATCCAAACAGACTTGGCTCCCACAAAGCCAGTTCATGCAGTAGAGTCAAAACCCAGTGCCATTATCCTTGGCTTCTCAGTTAGCCCTCCTTGTCAGCCACGTTCAGAAAGTCCGGTTTGATCATATGCTCCATCAGTCCCAGTATAGCTTGCTTTGGTGAGCTCCCATTAGATCAGCCCCACCGTCTCAGTGGGTGGGCCAACCCCTCGCGGTCTTGACTTCCTTGCTCATGTTCTCCCTAGCATAATGTCTTATGAGTATTAAATAGGTCTTCTGTACATGTACTGATCTTAACATCCACCAATCCCAGATCTAAGAATGTCATTGTCTGTCTGAGGGCAATAGCAGAGACTTACATGTTGTGCTTTTATCAAGCTCCCTGATGTACCCACCAGTACATTAGAAACATGTTTTGATTCATGACATTTTTTTTGTTCTGTTACTATAATCACTTGATGAACCTATTATCACATTGAGACACAAAATTTAGGGTCACCTATAATCTGCATTCCCAGATGGTGGTTATTCAAGTTGACCTCCAGAACAAAGTCACTTTTACATTTTGAAGATGCGAGTTGAGTTGTGCTTTTTCTGTTAACAATATTCATGTGAAAAGATATACAATATCAGTTAACATGCTTGTTCCTGTGCAATTTGATATATAGTTGAATTTTTATTATCATGACTATTATTACTAGGGATAAAGACAGAATTATAGTATGGTGACATATGCAAGCATACCATTGGTTGGAAGAAGTATTTCTATTATTTAGAATTGGCTTGGAATAATTTTTTGTTTTGATTTCTTTTTTTAAGGATTACAGAAAAATCTTTTTTATATATTATAAGCTATTTTTATTTTATTTCTAATAACCTTATGGAAATAGATTATTTTTTTCAAAGTTAATATAGAAATTGGGAGGATATAAAATATCCAAGATAATTGAAAAACATCTTTCAAGAAATTATGTGGCCATTTCTCAAGCCTCACTACAAATTTAAATTATGGAAAATATGAATGATAACAGATAAGCAATATGTTTAGATCAGAATGAGTATGTCTCCTCTACTTTTTACTTTGTTGTACTTCTAGCCCTCAGGGTGACAGTATCATCAGGCATTTTTTCTTTTTTTTTTTTAGAGTCCTTTTTTTTTAATTAAAATTTTCTGCTTCCTCCCCTTCTCCCATTTTCCTCCCCCTCCCCCACTCCCCTCCCTTTTCCTCTCCAGTCCAAAGAACAGTCAGGGTTCCCTGCCCTGTGGGAAGTCCAAGCCCCCCCCCCCTTCATCCAGGTCTCAGAAGGTGAGCATCCAAACAGCCTAGGCTCCCACAAAGCCAGTGCATGCAGTAGGATCAAAACCCAATGCCATTGTCCTTGGCTTCTCAGTCAGCCCTCATTGTCCGCCAAGTTCAGAGAGTCCAGTTTTATCCCATACTTTTTTAGTCCCAGTCCAGCTCCCCTTGGTCAGCTGCTCCACTGTCTC
Source organism: Neodon shergylaensis (assembly GCA_025134845.1). Taxonomy (NCBI): domain Eukaryota; kingdom Metazoa; phylum Chordata; class Mammalia; order Rodentia; family Cricetidae; genus Neodon; species Neodon shergylaensis. The sequence goes on from JABTXL010001273.1 coordinate 7,030,078, forward strand.
AGTGGGTGGGTGCACCCCTCGTGGTCCTGACTTCCTTCTTCATGTTCTCCCTCCTTCTGCTCCTCATCTGGACCTTGGGAGCTCAGTCTGGTGCTCCAATGTGGGTCTCTGTCTCTATCTCCATCAGTCGCCAGATGAAGGTTCTATGGTGATATGCAAGATATTCATCAGTATGGCTATAGGATAGGGCCATTTCAGGCTCCCTCTCTTCAGCTGCCCAAGGAACTAGCTGGGGACATCTCCGTGGACACCTGGAAACCCCTCTAGCGTCAAGTCTCTTGCCAATCCTAAAATGGCTCCCTTAATTAAGATATATACTTCCCTGCTCCCATATCCACCCTTCCTCCATCCCAACCATCCCATTCCCCCAAACTCTCCCCATCCTCCCCTTCTCACTTTTCTCTCCCCATCTCTCCTTACCCCCATCCCACCCTACCCCCAAGTTCCCAATTTTTGCCTGGCAATCTTGTCTATTTCCAATATCCAGAAGGATAACTATATGTTTTTCTTTGGGTTCACCTTCTTATTTAGCTTCTCTAGGATCACGAATTATAGGCTCAATGTCCTTTATTTATAACTAGAATCCAATTATGAGTGAGTAGATTCCATGTTCATATTTTGGGTCTGGCTTACCTCTCTCAGGATAGTGTTTTCTATTTCCATCCATTTGCATGCAAAATTCAAGATGTCATTGATTTTTACTGCTGAGTAGTACTCTAATATGTATATATTCCACACTTTCTTTATCCATTCTTCCATTGAAGGACATCTAGGTTGTTTCCACGTTCTGGCTATTACAAATAATGCTGCTATGAACATAGTTGAACAAATGCTTTTGTAGTATGATAGGGCATCTTTTGGGTATATTCCCAAGAGTGGTATTGCTGGATCCTGGGGTAGGTTGATCCTGAATTTCCTAAGAAACCGCCATACTGATTTCCAAAGTGGTTGCACAAGTTTGCATTCCCACCAGCAATAGATTAGTGTACCCCCACCAGCAATGTGGGGTTCAGTGTGTTCAGGAACAGATGGCCTGGATGTCTAAGTTCTACATCCAGAAGAGAATCAAGACTGCTGACTGAGATGATCAAGAATCACAGGATACTCCACTCATGACTTGATCATAATTCTAAATTTTCTTTAGGTCCCCATAAGATTATCAGTGACCCCAACCAGCCAGAAATAGCCTAGAAAACTTTGCCCCCCAAAATGGACTATGGATGTTCTTGTTTTCTAGAGAGAGAGAGAGAGAGAGAGAGAGAGAGAGAGAGAGAGAAATCGTATGGGACAATTCTTTATTATATCAATTATGTTTGAAATAAACACTGATTAGCCAATAGACAGGCAGGAAGTATAGGCGGGAAAACCAGACAGGGAGTAGAGGTAGGGCAATGAGAACAAAAGTATTCTGAGAAGAAGGAAGCTCTTCCCCAAGTCCTGCCCAGACCACGGAAGAAGCAGGATGTAACCTACCCTGCTGAAAAAGGTACTGAGCCATGTGGCTAACATAGATAAGAATAATGGGTCAAGATACGCTACAAGAGCTAATATGAAACCTGAGCTCATGGGCCAATCAGTTTATAACTCAATGTAGACTTTCTGTATGATTTCTCTTTGAGAATAAAAGCTGGAGGACCGGGTGGGACAGAAATCCCAATAAGCAGGCCCTCATGTTACAAGTCTATGGTTTATAATAAATTAAAACACTTCTGATAGTCCTGGCCAGTAGTCACACCTTAATACAACTAAATTCGAACCTTGGGAGTTTTTAAAAATCCCTCAATAACAGCTTTTAACTTTCTTATATAACACATACCTTTGAGAGTGAAAAAGAGCAAAAAGCCATTTAAAGTAAGAGAGGAAACTCTGACTGAGCAAGCTCATCTCAGAGCCTTACCAGCATCTTACAGTGAACCCAACAGTCCAATGTACCTGTGTGAAACGAGGAAATAAATGCCAGCAGCAAGTGCTCACTGAAGCAATGGGAGACCATATACTTACCTTCGTTATGACTAATGACCTCAGTAGGAAAGCACAATTAGCAAGTCCATTAATCAGCGTTCTGTTCACTCTTACTCTGTGGTTCATAGCCATGGGTAGTTTACAAAATAAGAAACTCTTTTGTCAGCGTCTAATCTTGATCTCTTTCTTGTTACAGAAAGCAAACTCATTGAAAATGAGATGTTGTATTTATTCCCAGCAATATCTAAGTTAATCAAGACAGAACACATTTAAGTGACTAGTACTAAAAAAAGGAAAGTAAACTGAGCATTTCTCAATAAATTATTTTTTTCTCTACTCTTATACAACCACTCACATACTCATTGATTTGCTTGGGAAATACATGTGGGGCATCTGTCATACACTATGTACTCCATTCAAAACCCATGTAGCATTTCAGTCTTTGTTTCTGTCAAAGTGAAAAAGACCAGGTAATTAGAAGAATCACATGACTTTCTGTTCTTTTTGGTTTTAGTTTTGGTACTTTCTTTGGTTTTGTCAGTCTAGGAAATTTAAGAGCACAGCATCAGTATCTGAATGGCATCTGGCTAGGGTCTTCTTGGTGCATAGCAGAGATCATTTGGTTGTGAATGGTTTGGAGCACATCCACTACTTGATGTCCATCTTCTTAGGAAAATAGTAAAGTGATCACAGGTCCCTCACCCACATCTCTTCATTTAACCCAATGGTATCCTGGAGTCCTTACTCTCAATATATGAGTTTTGGAGACCATTTTCAAACCATCATATTTTGTCCCTGACTCCCCAAATCACACTCTTCTTACATTGAAAATGCTTCATTAAATTCATTGGACTCAAACTTTCATCTTATTACCCAAACCTACATTCTAAGTCCAGAATCTCATATTCGAATCAAATCTGGATCCATTGAGACAGGAACACCCACCAGTCGGGAAAATGTGGAATGATAGCAAGCTTTCTACTTCCAATGTATAATGGTGTGTCAGGCATAGGACAGTTTCTCCCATTCCCAAGAGAGAAAAATAGGTAAGCAACAGACAGTAGCATCTCTTCAGTATGTTCAGAGCCTAACAGACAAAACAGCATTAATAAAAAGCTCCAAAGTAAAATATTTTGGATTTACAACCTGCATCTTGAGCACATTGGTATGGGCCTCAACCCACAGAAACTCAGGAATATCTTCTCCTCACAATTTACCTGAAGATGAGACTTAAACACTCTCAGGTTGGAGTCCCATGTTTGCAGTCTTCTAGGGAGAGTGACCCTTGTGAAGAGCATTGCTCAGTGGCAGTGCCACACCCATAGTTTAACCAGACATTCCCCTAGTTGAGACTCTGCAGTGTCTCTGCTTCCAGTGCTCTAGGCATAGTCCTCACATGGACCCTCTTCTGTGGCGCTTTCCCTGCAATATGTTCCTTCCTGGACCCCCTGTGAGTCCTCCATAATCCAGGAGGAGGGATGGAGGCTCCTATAGTTCTTGCCTTACACAGAGTGCATATGAGCAAGCTGCTAATATTTACACTCTGTGGCTTGCTGAGCAGAAGGTTGATTTGTGTCTGGGGCCATTTTAGCACAGGTGGAGTAGTCAAAAAGTTGTCTCAGGAACACAAGAAATAAAAACTCAAAATAGTACTGGGCACAGACTGTATCAACTACACAGGGCCTTCTGCCCAAATATCCCTGCTTTCCCAGATCTTGGGACCTTCAGAGATCTGAGGAACAGCTTCAGAGATCAGTCAAAACTTTTCTGGAAATTTTTTTTCTCATTACCTTGATGATCTGTTCTCTCCTTACTAAACTCCAAAGTAAACAAAAACAAACAAGAAGTACTCATCCACACCTTTGATTCTTCTCTTTAAAGGTCATATTATTGTCTCCTACACAGTCAGGCTGAGAATGTTGTAAGTACTTCCACTCTCTGTTCTTTCTAGGTACAAATTCTATGTTTAGATGATCCCTTTTTTGACTTGCTTCACTGTAGGAAGCTGAAAGTTAGCCACCTCCCAGCCAACACTCTTAGCTGGTATAATAGATGGTTTAGATCACAATGCTGGTTGCTGCGTTCCCCTTTGGTCTGAAGGCATGAGTACAGGCTCCTGGGCTCTCTGTAACTTTATAACAAGGTGGATCTCTACTCTAGTTCCTTACAGTTTGCTCCTTAGATTTGTTTGAGAGGAATGCATTTGAGAGGTCTTGTTATAACGGTTTTTATAGCCAACATTTCTATGAATATTTTGATTAGGACCATTGAAGTGTTCTGAAAAGATTTGGGTTTCCCTTTGCTCTTCCTCTAGTCCTCCCAGCACCATTTTTATCTGTCTGTTCATGACAATGCAGGGTTTTTCAAAGCATTCACCTCAAAACTGCCCCAGGCTCTACTCACTACCCACTTCTATAGTTACAGAGCCTAAGACATACTGTTCAAAGGTCTTATTCTCATTGTTTTACTTCTTCCAACTATGCCCCACAGTTCTTATCTCCACCTAGTAGTCTATTCAACAGTGAATCTTCAGGGATTGTCTATTTATATAATAAAATCTTTGCTGTCATTTCTACACCAAAGGTCCTGAATAATGTCTGGCTTGTCACACTGTAATGAGTACCAATAAATCTGTTATTCAGAATGAAGCATTATGTCTGGGAAGGCTGGGATTTTAGGATCATCTTATCAATGTCCTAATGGTTTGTATCTCTTCTATCCTCACTGCCACTGAAGTTTATGTGTTATAAAAAAGTCTACAAATCATGTTATTGTTTTTGAGATGAGGCCTAGGATAGTTAATTAGTAAATGATGCCATGACTGTGGCATCTGCATGATAGGAGTGATGGTTGTATAAGGAAAGAAAGAAAACTGAAATGAGCATCTTATTCTCTCTTGCCCTTAAATGTTCTGACGATGATGATCCACAAGAAGGTTCTAGCAAAAAGCTGAGTGCATTCCAATGCATTACTCTTGGACCTGCTATCCTAGTTCCAGAGTTATGAGCCACTAAATGTTGTCTTACAAATTGCCCAGTTTCAAGTATTTTTATAGCCACAGAAAATGAACTAAGACAGAAAATTGGAGTTAAGGACTAGCACTGTTACTATAGAACACAAATGCTTCAAAATGTGGATGTAACTATGGAAGTGGGTAGTGAGTAGAGGAGTTGTTTGCTAAGGCCAGATTTTACATAGAAGTACAGAAACAGTCCTTAGAAATAGTAAAGATGCTTGACTACAGTTTAACCACACAGAAAAGTTTATCACTTGGTAAAAAGAAAAAAAAAACCCTGAGAATTTATGAAACCAGTGCCTATATGTTGCTTATTCTTTTTCCACATTCTCAAAAGTTATCATCAAAAGTTCTAGCACAAATATCAAATGATAAAGTTTCTTTCTCATTGGAAATCATAGTTAAGTAAACAACAGAGAAAGCATTAGGTGCTGAAGTCTAGAAAATTAAACAAAAATGTAAAATCATGCCTCAATGAAATTGGATTTGAATATCTGATAAAACCTGGTACGTAAGGTAGTTATTAAAGGTGAATTAGTTCTGTGGGTTAAAGTCTTAACATGGAGACTTTCATTATTCATCAATGATCAAACCCAGAGTAGAGAATATATAATGTATATAAATAGTTCTTAAGGAAAGAACTTATCATTCCCCAATCTCAAGAGAAAACATCTTATTACATGATCCAAAATACTGTCAGTAATTTGATAATTTTTAGACATTTACAATTCAAATCTTAACCTTTTCGTAATTTTTAACAAAATGTTTCTCAACTAGTCCATTTGTCCCATTTAGAATTGACTTTTATCAAATGGAGATCAAAACAGTCTGTGATAATGTAATCAGGTAAGAGGTAACATGGCATTTCCTTTCCCCAGTGCTTCTGCTGAGACAGATGAGGTTAGAGTAAGGTTCTATAATTTTGCTGATGGTATTTAGTATGTGTCTGTAGTTCTTTCCTTTTTCTATCGTAAAGGAAACCATAAGGTGCTCAAGAGGACTCTCTCTTCATATCCAAAACATAGGAGCTTTGCTGTGCGACATTTCCTAGAAAAATGTAAAGAAATGTCTATTTATTCCTATAGAGAAAGCATCTATAGGCGAAAAGAAAGGATTCTATCTAAATACAGTTTGGTGAATCAAAATCAATGAGTTTATTGAGGTTATTTACAAAACGCAGGTCATTCTTAGGATGTTTACATATATCACTAGAAACTCACCTAAGCACTTACTAGTAGCTATTATACCAAAAAGCACCATCCCAACTCCCTCAGTCGACTATTTGCCTCTTAAATGGTAGTAATTAGAGTATAGGCAGTGTCGAGTCTAGAGGAAATAGCTAGACAATGAGTAACTTTTCCTCACAGGTGAACACAGCATATAAAGGACTCTCAACAATCAGTCTTGCTATCTTTGCAAGGTTGTTGATATACTCAGCTCAGACCTTCTTTACAGCCTCCTATTTCCCCTTGTCTCTCTTCTCTGAACTTATGCTTAGCAACTCCACATATTCATCCATCTCCTTATGAAGGCTCTATGTCATATACAAGTAGATAAACTAAATTGTTTGTGCTTTTCTTCCTTTAATCTCCCTTTTGTTACAGGAAACCAAACCAGTGAAGCTATAACATTATAGCCAATTTGATTTAAGCATATTATGAGTTTTTAAAATGTATTATAGAAGTAGGTAAAGCTTTGAATAAGAAAAAATTTGAGAGAGAGAGAGACAGAGAGTGCTATAATCTGTCAAGTGGCCAGACAGCATTTATAGACAGAAAGCAGCCAGGAGTGATGCAGGGAGCTATTGTGCTACTGAGTGGGGTTTGCTTAGCTGAATGTTTTGAACAGCATAATTTACTTTCATATATTCAGCCAATAGTGAGTCAAAATATATGAAAAAAAAATTGTGCCTATTCAAAAACACATCTTTTTTTCTTGTGTGGTTCTTCTAGACAATACAGTACACTATCTCCTCGCAAAGCAGTGAGATTGTATCAGGTGTTATTAGTAATCTGGAGATGACTAAAGTGTATGGCAGGATTGTGTGGGTTTTACCCAAACATTTTGACATTTTATAAAAGGGGCTTGAACATCAGCTGATATTTCTGCATGGAATCCTGGAACCACTGTCTCACAGGTAAGACTCAATGCTAAAATATTTTAGCTGTGTAAATATCTCAGAAGGAGAGCCTTTTACTGAGAACATTTGTTGGCATTATAAACAGAATCATTTTCATGATAATGCAAAGGTAGCGGTTGAAATGTGTATGGTTTCCTAATCACTGCTGAAGCTCTTCCTAGGAGTTCAGTGTGAGGAATAAGGAATGAATTACCTCATTTTTAAAGCAGAAACATATCCTTCAAGTTATACTTTATTACCAAATTTCTTTTCTACTTCTTCGGGCATTCTTTAATACCTGAGTGCTATGAGACCATGGTCTGTACCCTGTCACTTGCATTTTAATAAATGTTGATTGTCCAGTAGCCAGGCAGGATATATATATATATATATATATATATATATATATATATATATAGCAACCAGGCAAGAAGTAGAGGCTGGGCAATGAGAACAGGAGAATTCTGGGAAAAGGAAAGAATCAGTCTGCATGACTCTATCCTATAGCCATACTGATGATTATCTTGCATATCACCATAGAACCTTCATCAGGTGATGGATGGAGATAGTCACAGAGACCCACACAGGAGCACCGGACTGAGCTCCCAAGTTCCCAATGAGGAGCGGAAGGAGGGAGAACATGAGCAAGGAAGTCAGGACCACGAGGGGTGCACCCAACCATTGAGACTGTGTGGCTGATCTATTGGGAGCTCACCAAGGCCAGCTGGACTGTGACAGAAGAAGCATGGGATAAAACAGGACTCTCTGAACATGGCGAACAATGGGGGCTGATGAGAAGCCAAGGACAATGGCCCTGGGTTTTGATCCTACTTCAAGTTCTGGCTTTGTGGGAGCCTAGCCCGTTTGGATGTTCACCTTCCTAGACATGGACGGAGGGGGGAGGACCTTGGACTTTCCACAGGGAAGGGAACCCTGACTAATCTTTGGACTGGAGAGGGAGGGTGAGAGGAATGGGGGGAGGGGGAGAAGGGTGGGAGGAGGGGGAGGGAAATGGGAGGCTGGGGGGAGGCGGAAACTTTTTTCTTTTTCTCAATAAAAAAAAAAAAAAAAAAGAATCAGTCTGCACTTGTCATCCAGACAGAGAGGAAGCAAGATGAGAACGCCTCACTGATAAAGGTACCAAGCCGCATGGCTAACACAGACAAAAATTATGAGCTAATATATACTATAAGAGTTAATAAGAAGCTTGAGCTAATAGGACAACCACTTTATGACTAATGTAGACCTCTGTGTGTTTTCTTTGGGAATGAATGGCTGCGGGACCAGGAAAGACAGAAATCTCAGTCAACACCTGAGGGTCCTTGTAATTAGAAGGATTCTTTTCTAAAAAGGTAAATTATAGATGAAATAGCTCTGTGTTAAATCTACTAAATTTTATAAAGTCTAACCTGAAAGACATGGCTAGTTCAAGATGGGAATAGGACAGCATACAGCTGCAAGAATCCATTTAGTACCATCTTAGGTTTTATCCAAAAGATAACATTAATCTCATTCCTCACACCTGCTATGGCTCACTCAAAACTCCCTGTATCCATCCTGTAGTAGAGGGAGAGGTACCATTTTCTGCCACCTCTTTCCTTATCATTTATTCCATCACTGCAGATCTGTTCCATGTGGTGTATTGGGCAGTATCTAATCAGAAATGTTTGGATTTTTTGAGGGAGGGGGTTAGAGATGTGGTTTCTCTGTGTATCTCTGGCAGTCCTAGAACTCACTCTGTAAATCAGACTGGCCGAGAATTCATAGAGATCGCCTGCCTTTGCCTCCATGAGTGCTGAGATTAAAGGCATGCAAGACTATTGCCCAACTTTATTTTTTATTTACTAAGATCTGTTACCTTAATGAGCTACTCATACCTCAATTTTTTTAAAATGTCAGAAAAAGAAAAATATTCATCTTGTTCTGTTGTATAATTAAATCATATCCTCCCTAACATACAGACACCTTTTATACTGCCTCCTGGGAGTTTCCACTTTGGGAGTTTAACCTTTTACATGGAGAGGTATGAATCCAGATGCTATAAACCCTTGCCCTACAATCACAGTACAGGAGAGAGATTGCCTGTTAGCATCTTGATGAAAAGACTAAGAAGAACTTCTGCACTTTGTCACTGGTCCCTGTCCAGGCAATTTCTTTTAGGCTGATATACAAACTCCTATTCCAATTCCAATAAAGGCTGCACTTAGGCTCTTGTGACCTTGGGATGACATGAGAGCAATGAGCTCATTAGAAACTGAAGGAAATGAAAATAATCATTCTACATTTCACTCTCAGTAAAACATTCAGAAAATTTCAGGAGATAGTCAATACTTCGTATTAAATAGCTTTTGTGTTGGAAGACTTTGCTTCACTGCCAGCAGATGTGTTCTGAGTGATCATAGTTGAATACCCTAAGCTGTGACACCAGATAGGTCAGGTGTACCAAACGCGTTTTCAATTTACAATGCATTAGAAATGTTACATAAGCAGAGAGCAAGCCAAGGAACATCATCTACCAAACACTCCTACATGACAAATCACATTTCTTTTCTCATTATTCTGCCACTAGTTAATTCAAGGCTTCATCCACACTTGGATTTAAGTTGGGAGAGGGAAAGTTATATCTCTCGGTATCAAAATCTCACATATGATTTTGTCACCAATAAATGTTTCTGGGGAAATCACAGTCGTGCTTTTGATTCTTAGGTTATTGTAGTTATTATTTACTCTAGAATTCTTGAATACTCCTACTATGAAAATCTAAATCATAACCCACTGAATGACATTCAAAATAGCAAATCCTAGAAGACTGACGTATTCTCACTGCTGCAGCTGAAAGTCTGTATCATTCACAAATCAGTTATGTGGAAGAGACCAGAAGAGAGGGAAAGGAGAACTGATTGTCATACTTTGATTTGCCTTGAAATAGCAGAACACACTCTTTAAGGGTGCGGTACTCACAGGACAGCTGATCAGCATCAAAGTTGTCATGCTTCATACAGCCCACATTCTAACCTCGGCTAAAGGTAATTTAGATTTTGACTTAGACAAAATAATCTTAGTCAATAAATACAATGAATTGTTACCAACAAGAGAAATTCTGTCATATGCCCCAAGTGTTAAATAAACCAAGTGAATAATGCAAAAAAATCAACATGTGTCTGAAATTCATATTTAACTGGATATTCTATAGTCTTGTTCCTGAGCTCTCTGGAGCATTATAGGATGGAGAAAGAACTAAAGACTACTGTGAAACAATAAGCTTCTACTTTTCCTGTTAGTAACATCCTTTTTCCTCTTTCAATTGCCAGATTATTCCTTTTTAAGTATAACACTAAATAGAGTGTGAACAAGCTTCAAACAACAGCTAGTTGCTGGGAAAGAGAAGAGCAAATTTCCATATCTGGACCATAAACCACTTCCAAATAAACACACGAGAAATTTCAATAATTGAAAGTATTAATTATGCCAAAATATGATTCCTACATGACAATTACTCATTTGCTCAAGCTTGCAGGAAGAGAGATAGTCAAAGTATATTAGGAAAGGCAGCAGTAGGAGCAATGTTTGGGAACGTCTCAGCAATGGAGATACTTAGGACACTCTGATGAATACTGAATCAGAAATGTCTGAACAAAGACTCCAGTGAGTTCATGTATACACTAAGATACATAAAGAACAACCCCATTGCACAGTTTAGAAGTAAAGAAAAATGAGTAACCAAGGTGTGCAGGAGGCAAGAAGGTACAAAATAAAGTGACAGATTCTTCAAAATGCAGGGCCCTACTACCACTGCCTATTTTTACAAGCAACAGGAGTCTTACTTGTTCCCAGGAGAACTGCCCTGCTGAATGGACATGCATTGATCCTCTATCTTTAACAAGCCTTTTCAGGTGAATTAACTAAGGCCAGTTCACTGCCTTTTGTGCAGTTCCTTGGAGAGAGTCTGAATATAACCTGCAGGTTTGAAAGAGGGACATCAGGCACTTACTAATCTAATTTAAACCTTGTATAAACAAGTAAATTAAATTATCTCAATACATCAGCAAAATCTGCAGCTGGAATGCCAAGCCAACCCTGTTCTAAGTACATACATATTGATAGCAACAGGACTTTAACTGTGTCTGTTTGAGGGATACACCTACTATAATATATGAGAGCCATAAGAATGCCAAGGACAGGTACATATTTAATAGGGTTTGTAATTTCATCCTTTTAATATTACCATGGAGGGCTCTGTCATTTCTCCTACCAAGGACAAAAAATATCAATATGTATAGAAGAAATGAATTATGTTTTATTTAGTCAGACTCTTATTTAGCATTCTAGAAGTTTTACATGACATTTCTTTTTATTTCATTTTATTTACATTTATGTGTCTGTGGACAGATACATGCAAGTGTTCCATGGTGTTCTTGTGAAGGTCAGAGGAAACTTGAGAGAGAAATTCTCTTCTTCTACCTTGTGTTCTAGATTCAAATATGGGTCATCAGACTTGCCAGCAAAGGCCTTTAATCATTGAGCCCTTCATCCAAGCACAGTCTTTGTTACAAATGCTGATAACCTATATTTGTAAAGATTATATAAATGATAACATTTATAACAAATGACAACTTATATTTCATTTGTGAATCATCTTTTTTCAAAGGATTTAGTGTGACTCACAAAAAATATAATTAAGTCTCTGTAGTTGCATAACTGCCAGATTTATCCAAGAGAGGGAAGTAAATATCATGGAATTGGTTGAGACAGTTAACTGGCTAGTAACAAAATGGAATTGCTTTATTGTAATTAGTTTGTGATTTACACTCGGATATTAGTCAGTGTTTCATTATTGTGAATAAAAGAGGTCGGTTAACCAAGGGGATAAAAAGAAGAATTTCTCTGTTAATGATTTAAGGTGATTCACTTCGAGTTTGCCTTGGCTTCATTGCTGGGGGCTTGAGAAGAAGCTGGACATCATCATTAAAGAAAATAGGTTTGGCTTGAACTGCTTGCTTCATGATTGCCAGGAAGAAGAGAAAGAAAGGGGCAAGGTGGCCAATGCAGGATTTTAGCACTGAAGAACAGTCACTGAGTGATCAAATTCCTCCCAATTGGCCTCACCTCTGAAGTTATTCCAAAGTTACTAACAACTTTCAAAGCTATCACATTAAAAATCTATAAGTCAGTCGGTTTATTAACTAAATCAGGTTTATTAACATGACCCAATTGCCACCCAGCAACACAATAACTGAGAACAAGTTTTTCTTGCTGTTGCATGCATATCACAAGAACCCATTTCAACTACTACCAGTCTTTCCAAGAGAACTAGGGTGTGGTTGCATTAAAATCAAACAGTAGACTACTTCAAGATCCTAGTCTCCTACTCAGATACAGTTTATAAATTTATGGCAAAATTATAGGAATCCTGCATCTATTCCATTGCAATGGAAAATCACTGACAGTTATCCAGGGAAAATAGATCATCATATATTGAAAGAGAAACTCAGTATGTACTATCCCCACCAAGCAACCTAAAATCTTTTGATAAAGCATAAACCTTTAAATGCTTTCTCCCCTTTTTCTGTCAGACAGGACTCAAGCTCTGTAACAGAAACTCCTGTCCATTCACCTATTGATGGAGGCAAAGTTCCTTAGCTAGAAGAAGAGTGGCGAAGGGTTATCTGTGCCAGGGAAGGATGTTTCCTTTGCGGAATTAGTGACTGCTTTAGAAACAGGAATGCATTACCATTCTGCACAGTGTGATTCTACTGAAAGGCCATTGTTTTCTTCACATTTAAACAGTGACGTTAAAAATGGGGCAAACTTTTATTTTAGTTCACGCATTAAATTAGCTGCACAGGAAACTTGGGATAGTAACAAGATAGTAGAAAATATAGGAAAAGCTATCCCAAGAATAGCTAACACTGTAAAATTAGTAGAGAGAAAAATAATGAAAATAATCAGCGTACCTGGTTATCTAACTGAGCCTATAAGGAAATCAACCCAGAAAGTTCCTCATATGCCATGTGGGAGAGGAAAGTATGCAGGAGTTTAGTGTCTTTCACCTGCAGCCACTTCTGATTTGTTGTTGTTTGGTTTTTTGGGTAATCAAAGACAATTACCTAGAGATTCAATTGTTCATATCTGACCTCTTTCAGAGTGGCACATTAGGTCAAAGCACTAAGATCATTTCAGAAATAAATAGTCACAAATGTTTCCATATGTAAATGATGGGAAGCATGTTCTGAAAATTCCATCCAATGTCAGAGAAAAATAATAATATCGTAAAGTGTGGTATATAGAAAACATGCTGCCTTTAGTCTACCTTAAGATATAGACCTAGGGGATGGAGAGCTAATTCAGCAGCTTGAACCACTTACTACCTTTTCAGAAGACTGAGGTTTGATTCCTAGCACCTCATGGGTTTGCTCACACTTTCTGTCCTTCCTGCTCCAAAGAATCCATTCCCTATTCATATTTCTGTGCGTACCTGGAAACACACATGTACAACACACACACCAATAAGTAAAAATAAAATATTTCGAAACTAATAGACTTGAGGAGTTATCCAGTTAGCAAATATCAGACAATTGTGAAGTCCTAGGAATCAATAAAATATATATATATTTATGTATGTATGTATTTATGTAGTATATATATATATACTACACACTGATGGGGGAGAGTCTTCTGTTTTGTGTTAATTTCATTGATGAATAAAGAGACTGCCTTGGCCCTTTAATAGGACAGAAAATTAGGTAGGCAGAGTAAACAGAACAGAATGCTGGGAGAAAGAAGCCGAATCAGTGAGTCACCATGATTCTCCCACCCAACACAGACACAGGTTAAGATCTTCCCTGGTAAGCCACCTCGTGGGCTACACAGATTATTAGTAATGGGTTACATCAATATGTAAGAGCTAGCCAATAAGAGGCTGGAACTAATGGGCCAGGCAGTGTTTAAAAGAATACAGTGTTTGTGTAATTATTTCACATATAAAGCTAGCTGTGCGGGCGGCCGGGTGCCAGGAACATAGCCCCACCACTCCTATTTCAACAACACACACAAAGTTTTATTTGAACATAAGAATAAAATTGTGTCATTTACTTAAAACTGGGTACAACTAGTAAACTATATATTAAATTAAATAAGTCAGAAAGAAAAATACCATATTATTTCTTTCATTTGTGCATCCTTGATTTTTCATGGATACAAAAAATCACCTTCAAGTATAGAACATGAAAGTGAAGAAAAGACTTGGCAAAATGAATAGGAATAATGGGAGAGTTTGGAAAGGATGAAAAGAGGAGGGCAGGGAACAGAGATGCAGATGAGCAAAGAACATTATATTCTTGTAAAGAAGCTTTCTTATAAAACCTATTACTATGTACAATGATTAAATGCATTTATGTGTACATTTACTCTTTTACGTGTACATATTCTTTCTTGGTGTATGATCTCCAATTAGGTTGGGTCTTTGTGTTAATCAGCTTCCTCTTCAGTATACATGATGAGTTTTCAGACTGCCCATACCTATCATAAAGCAGTCTCAACTGAAATTGACCTAAAACATAAAAACTATTAAGTCAAGAATTTCAATGTTTGTAATTAAAGTATCTAGTGGAACAAAGAAGCTTCCATTTGATCAGAAACGTAAACACCATATTACAACTAACTGAGTGTCACCATCCGATAAATATTTTATGTGAAAATGTATGATGGGATTTTGATCTGGTTTTAAATTTTAGCATTGTGTGTGTGTGTGTGTGTGTGTACGCCTGCATGTCTGTGTGTATCTCTGTGCGTCTGTATGCATGATTCCTGGTTCAATGATGTTTCTGGCAGGGTCTTTTATATTACTCCTTGTTGTAAAGCAAATGCATACCAAGAGCCTCCTTTCATAGCCTCCCAGTTCTATTTAGTTGACAGACATCACTCCATCTTGATTTCCACAACACTGATAGCATATAACCCGATGGTATCTAGGATATGGAATGGTGTAGGCTTCCCAATGCCTACTTGTATCATTGGAGTAGTATAAATTCCATCTAAACAAACTGTCAAAGATAGTAGACAAGGAGACCGAGAACTGTCATCCTCTCAGGGATGGGAATGATGCTGAGGAAACAACAAATAAATATTCATCACACTGTAAAGAAGATAACATGGATGATTTAAGAGTATACAAATGATTGAAAATTTTGTTTCAGTTTATTATGCTTAAATCTTGCTACTTAAAAAATCTGATTTCTACCTCATTAGTTCAAGTGCACAGATCATACCTTTGGTATATAGAAAATAGGCACTAGCACTATAGAAAAGCTAGAGATGCAACTTTCTGCACAACCAGAGTGGCAAAACTTGCTTTGGGCAGGTTGATTATGCACTGCGCATATTTTATTTCTTTTCTAACATTAAATTCTGGCACTCTTGACAACCCCCAGTGTCGGTCTGTCACTTGTTTTACTTTGTAAGTGCCAAGAAAATAACCCACAAAGAAAATTTCAAAAAAATTAATGTATTTTTGCCTGTGATTAAATCCTGTGCACAAGGCTCCCCCACCTCAGTTTCTCTCCAGTACCTCTACTTGGTATGTCTCTAGCTGGCTGAGGAATGTAAAAAGAGGAGAAGGAATTTTAAGTAGAAATATTAGCTCTTAATGCTCACCATTTCCACATGATAAATTCTGCTCTTACATTAAATACTTGCAAAGTGTATTCAGCTATGCCTCATTTAGCAGCCCATTATATAATTTTAGCTAATTGTATATTGTTTCCTATATAAGATTACTACTGTTATGCCATTCATCTTATTGTAAGCTTCCTGCTCTCTCGACCAACACAGAGCTCAAAACAGCCTAGAAACACCAAGTCTGACTCTCATTATTATAACCAGACCTTAATAGTAGGAATGAGGTAGAATTTGGTGATTCATAATGATGATTATGTAATTGTGAACATTGCAGTTTTAAAGGTGGCTTAGTAGCTCCTTAATTTATCAAAGTTATTGTGTGTGTGTGTGTAAAGTAAAGGAGGATGACATCTTAGAGGAGAGGCTAATTAAAAGGGATGATAGAATACATGTGGTAAGAAATGGGGCCGAATGGAAGCAGCTAGAGCACGCCAGGGGTTCCAACCGAAAGCGAAGGAGGATGGAACTGAAAGAAAACAAACTATAAAGATACATGACAATCACCTCTTTCTTTCCCTCTCCCTCTCTCCTTCTCTCCTCTCTTTAATATCTTAGATGGTACTTGAACAATGCACTAAGGCAACTGTTACTCTATTATTAGTTTACCCAAACCAAGGTCACAAATGTATCTAATCTCTGGAGCCTAAATTCTGACTATTATAAGGTGAAGCAAGTTAGCAATAGGTATACAAAAGCTAAGAGTTTGTGTGAGCACATTTGTGGGCTCACATGTTCTGTATGTATGAGTACTTGGAAAGGACAGTGGCCCTCAAGCAACTCAGGTCTAAAACAGATATATATGTCCTGTACTTTAACACTTTCTTTTGTTTTGTACTGTTCTATACCATGAGCACCAGAAGTGCTATTTCCTAATGAGAAAATCCCATCTTCTGGTTTTTGAGGGAAATTCTAGATCACACCATGCTAGTGTGGGGCTTAAGTTTAGGAGAGAAGCACAGGGAAAATGTCATGTTATTTTGTCTTCTATCCTACTGAGTCAAGCATATTACCAGATTCCTTACAGCATGCGGGTAAAGAGCTGGGAAAATATCCACAAATCACATAGCTTAACTATGTACGTGAACTTCTTCCTGCATATGCACATCCATGTTTCAGGAATGTAGTTTCATCTCGATGCTGATCACACATAAAGATGCATACATGTTTTTAATGAAGTAAAGACCCTGCTTCTTCCACAGGTCTACTTATTCCTGCAAAGTGAATTTGGCCCCAGCCCAGAGCCATCAATGAGCTGATATAGCTCCCAAAGCACCCAACTCATAATTAGCACAGTTGGGTCACAAAGGTACCACTTAGTGGTTTTGGAAGAAGGCCGAGCTTTTTGCCAGGCAGCAGTTCAGATGCCCCAAGAATTTGGCTCAACATCTTTTGCTGCAGCTCAGGGAAGCAGGCTAAATCATATTTACCATGGTTTCTGCCAATAGCAATGCTGAACAGGGCCTTCATTTGCTTCAAAGCCTTTGCAGAGGTACTTAATATGGTATGCTTTAGAATATGCCCATGCTATAGAATAATATTAAAACAAGTCAGAGAAGTAAGACAATTTAGGGTTCAGAAACTAGTGCCCTAGGTTGATAGATAAAGAACCTAAATTTCAAAGAAGGAATTCATTTATGCGCATGTTGCTTGTGGCAATTTGAACGGTTCTTTTCTCGTAAACGTTTGGTTCTGTATTTGCATCATTTCAGGTTCCTTCAAATGCACCAAATTCTAGGCGAACAAATTCTGATAAAATGGGAGTGGATTGTCTCCAATCTCTTGCAGTACTGCTTTTTCCTGAAATTTTCTCCAAGTTATTTTTTCCTCAGGAATGCTTTAGGGAATTCTATAAAGCATGCTTTGTGCTGCTGGGTCCTTCAGTCTGAGTGTGCCTGAAAAATGACAGATACCCTGAAGAGTTTTCTCTGGGCTCTTCTTAAGTGCCTAGAGATGGACCATATCTTCCAAAGGGGGCTTCATAGCCATGTGGCCCCTACCAGGGAATCGCATGAGCCAGGAAAATCAGATCTCAGGAAACCGAATGTAAACAAGGTACTCAGAATAAGTCACAGGTTATTCCAAGGACTTTTTCTTCTTCTACCTAAATCAATTACTTTTTCTGTGCTGTCTATTTTCTTGCCTCCCCTTTTCTATGAAGATTGTTACAGCCCCTAGATCAGTCTGGATTTGCTGTGTTTCTTTGTTGGGCTGTGAGTGCCTTGCACACATGATGAGCTTGCGTATCTTTTCTCCTGTTGAGCCCTGCTGTCAGTTTGCTTTGCAGACTCCATCAGCAAGCCTCCTAAGGTAGATGAAACATTTCCCTCCCATGTTTTACATGTCAGGAAGAGCATCTTTGCACAGATCTTGAACCCATTATCAGCTTTATGAACCAAAGGGAAGTACACTCTTTACACTGATAGAAGACATAAAGCTGGGATCAGACAGCCTCCTTAGTGACACCATAAATGTGGCACCTATCTCACAGTGGAAGTTACTTCCCATGTATCAACACTCTTTCTGCAATCCATATTGCTCACATTTTCAAAAATATCAGGAATTTATTCCGCGTTACCCACAGAAAAATCATGGTCCAATTTATGTCAGGAAAGAAAAAGCCAAAATCCCAGAATAAAGCCAACCAGGCCAAATAGTACAGACTTGTTCTGAAAGACACAGTCTTTGGTAGATCTACATAGACAGACTCTCCTGAGTTTCAGCATATTTCACACTATTTTCATGGGAGAATTAGACATGATACAGAATATATTGCTGTTTCACCTATGTTATGTTATCAGAGCTTCATGAGTATAGAGTACATACAGTTTAGAAAAGAGTAAGCTGAGATTCACACTGTACTAATGACAGCAATGGAAGATTAAGACTGGATTTGTTGTTCAGCATCCTGTGCTTAAGTAGCAAGCACATTTCAGGGATTTAAAACATGTATAACAGATCAGAATAAGCTACTCTAAAACATGCCTCTTTGGCATAAAGGTTACTTGGAGCTGATAATTTTGAGGAACATCAAATAAAGAATACTTTGGAAATGACATAGTATTTCCCTCTTGTAGCAATAACTTAAATACATTAAGAAAGTCTCCAATTGTGAGGATGGCTCCACCCTGTTCCAGAAAGATAATGGTGATGAAGTCACAACAAACTCTTATCTGTGTAGAAAGCAACTGAAAGCCTTGCAATAAACTTATCTGTTTACTTGGATATGTCCCTTGTCTTCCTCTAAAGATACATGAGCATAGAAGTCCAGTTCAAACTGTATGAAGCTTTTGGAAACTGGTGGAATCTCTAAGGGGTAAATGCTATTGGAAGCTGTCCGGTCAAATGAGCATACTATTGAAGGGAAAACTGGAGCCAACCACTTCATCTCTCTGTAGTACAAATCTCAACACAAGATGAAATGGGTTTCTTCTTTCATGGGCTTCTGGAAGAATGAATTGACTTATCAAAGGTCCACAGTAGCAAAACTGGTCATTATCTGAAGTTCATAAGCAATGAAACAAAATAAAACCTTTTCTGCATAAAATATCACTTTCAGGTATTAATAACAGTAATGGAAAGATAATTAACAACTGGCTTCCCATTCACCTTTCTCTCCTTTGTTTATAACTGAAGATGTTACCTAGCCAGTCGTTTTTTGGACTGCCAGTCCCCAAATTATAATAATCAAACTTATTATTATTTACGAATACTTGACCTTAGCTTAGGCTTGTTCTCAACAAGGTCTTAAAACTTAACCTGTTTCTAGTTATCTACATTCTGCCTAGTGGCTCTTTACCTCTCCTTTATTCTGTACATCGGAGTCCCTCTGTGTCCGGCTAGCAAATTTTGCCTCTCTTCTTCCCAGAGCTTCTCTCTCCCTAGAAGTCCCACATATCCTCTCCTGCCTAGATATTGGGTGTTCAGCTCCTTATTAAACCAATCAGAAGGTACCTTGGCAGAAACACATCTTCACAGTGTACAGAAATATTATCACACAACAATGTAATTTAAGTCTTGATCCTAAGCTATCTATCAGAAATATTTTTACTCATTTCCCTGTGCATTTCCTGTGTTTACTTGAGATATATGTTAATAAACTTTTCTTTCTACCAGTAAATTTTCTTGTTGGAGCCATCCTAGTGAAGAACTCAAAGTGACAAAGAGAAAATAGTTTTTCTTTCCCTACAAACATTAACTGGAGAAATAAAGAACTTTTAAAACAAATAAAACCTAGGTATTTCCTCACTTGAAGTTTCTGGTTATCTTTGGCAAAACAGCAAAACAGAGATGTTTTCTATCTAAAACCATAAACAGAAGAACCAGTTGGCATAGTCTAATAACCAATTAGTTCAATCAAGTTCATTCAAAATGTATGCAAAATTACTCTATTTGGCCAGAAGGAATAGCAGTTTACCTTGATCAATCATCTCTATCAGAATAATTTGGTGGCATTGAATGGGCACAAGCATTGCCAGCACAGTAGGAAAATTGTCTAATACAAATGACACAAACTCCCAGAGCTTCCAAAGAAAAAGGAACAAGCTCACAGGATGTTAACACCCTAGAGCAAACATTGTTAAATCAATAAGATATTAAATGAACAGCTGAGATAATGAATATAACCAAAAAGCATCAGCAGAAACTGGAATGGCCAAGGGTCTAGAGAACACTTCTCTAAGATGAAGGAACAGTGTCATTTGAACCTGAAGAACCCACAGATCAAATCAACAGAAGTGGAACTTGGAAGATTACCAGAGTGTAAATGAGATCGCTGGTCATAGCACAAAGTGAAATGACACCAAGAAGGATTGCCATTAGTTATGTAAATGTAAATGTCTATACTGACAGCCTGATTGATGTAGGATCAGAAGGGTAAACAAGAGCCAATCTAAACAGTGCTAGCTCAGAAGCTACAGCTGGTCTCAGAGCAGGTAACAACAAGCATGGAACAAAAATGTACTATCCTGTAAGGGATTGAAAACAAAGAATCCTTGTCTCAAAGATAAGGTAATTTGTTAGAAGATATTCTTTCAAAGAAGAGTAGCCAAAATGTGTCATGATGGTAGTTACTGTATAAATAAGACTAACCACATATGACTTTCTGACATAAATTAAGGAAAATTAAATATTAATGTAAAACCTAGAGGATGAGTGTGATGATACATGTTTCTAGTCCCAGGATTTTACATGTCTGTATGCAGGAAGACTGCTTGAGCCAAGCCAATATGGCAAGAGTCTTTCTCAGAAATAAATGTTTAAACTTAGTCACCTGGCAACTGCAAACAAGCTTCTCCGCTGGTGCAGAGCTTCTGTACAAATATTAGTGGAAACATTTTCTTTTTAAATTGCAGCACAAGAATGTCAAGCGTCTCAAGCAAAGATTACTGTGAAGAAATTTGAGTCCACTTAGCATTTAGATGTTGAGAAAGCTGCCAGCAGAGAAAATGGCAGATTAAACATCCTTTTATAGTCCCAACACCTCTGCCTAGGCCTTCATTTGCTTGAAAATAAACATAGAACAACATGGAGTTGGTTGAAAATGGACATCCAGGCTGAGCAAACAATGGGGTATTGTCTGTGCTGAAATGCAAAAGGCAGTTGTAACCTGTCACTGCATTTGTGGCCTTGCTCTTTGTTGTGTGACTGCATTCCTGCATAAGAATGTGGACTTCCTTTATTCTTCCTGGATGCAGACTGGCCTGTGGCCTTGCTTTGATCCAGAACACATAGTGAAATTACTGCCATACCAGTTGTAAAGTAAGGGCTCAAGAGCAGTACTTGTGTTTATTCTTCTCCATTCTCCTGGACGCTTGCTCTTCTGCTCTGCAGGCAAAATCATGACAGCATGAGTGGGTGGAGAAGAGCTGTAGCCAGAAAGTTGGTCATGAGCACACAGCCCCTAATGACCTGGCACTGAAGGCAATGTCAGTCATGAATGAGCTCAGATAAGTCATAGCCTACTGGCGAGTCCTGCTCTGATTTCTGACCTGCAGATTTGTAACTTTAATAAATGGCATTGTCTGGGGGGTACTTTCTTTCATAGTTCAATTTACATATCTCTCAATATGTTCACTCGGAGTATAGACCAATAATGAGAAGTTGTGACTATAACCAAGGTGAACATAAGCAGATGTTTGGCAGGGCATCTTAAGTAGAATTTAGTTACTTTTTATTTGAGAGGAATTTTTTTAAAGTTACGTTAAGGTTTCCCATTTCTTGAAGGGAGTATTTTTGCTCATGTTTTATGGAAGTCTTATCTCTTTACAAAAGAATTATGAAGAATAGTGACAAGGTCAGATTAAAACCAAACACTGCAAGGAAACTTTACTTTCAGCCTGAAAGTACGCACTGGTTTCTAAATAAAGCAGAACTGACCTTTAGAAAATAGACTCAGGGAAAAGAAAGCAAATTTGAAATATTCTACCAGGATACAATTATATACATGTATATGAGAAATTTCAAATATTCAGCAACTAAAACTGTAATAAATAATTTAAGAAGACCTATCAATCAGTGCTGTTCTAGTGGACAACGGTCAAGACCAATCCTTTTCAAACTTCCACATACAACACTAACACTTATGTTTTGACATAGATTAACTTTCTAATCAATGCAAAAGGCTAGCTGTGGAATTTTTATTTATGAGCATACATGTAATAAAATTATAATAAAAAGTGTAAATAAATTTCAGCATTTGCTGATGCTATAAAATTAATTGCAGAGTGCTCCAACTAGATGGTAGATAAAGTAATGATAATTATGTTGTTATTCTATTATCTTAGAAGCATATTTCATAATTATTTTAATTTAAGAAATACTATTTTTTTGATTTTACAGCAGGGTTTCTCTGTGTAGCCTTGGTTATTACGGAACTCACACTGTAGAACAGGATGACCTCAAACCTATAGAGCTCTGTTGGATTCTGCTTCCCAATTGCTGGCATTAAAAATGAGCCCCACCACTGACTGGTATAAATTAAGAAATACTTAATAAACTGTTTTTAGAATGACATCTTACAATGCAAGATGTAATAAGAAAAGCTTAAAACTAGAATTTTTACTCAGACCTCTACACTTAAATTTTAATTTAAAATGATTCATAATCCCGGGTATGAAATTCAAGATATAATGAACTCATCAGTTTTTGTCCTTGGTGTCCACAATTCTTCAATTTATTTTAGTCAGTTCATAGTAGAACTCAGCAGAGGACTTAGGTTGCAGCACTGTAATGTCTTTAAAAACACTACTGTATTTCTTTTGTCATCTTGCCCAACTCATAGCTGAGCAGTCAAAGTGATAAAAATCTTTATTCCTAAGGAAGAGCCTCAGGCACCAAACACCATTCAAATACTGCAGCTACTCTAGTTTACTGAGGGGATTTTGTGAAATTGGCATGCTCTTTAGTGTGAATTTCTGAGGAGGTCACTAACTCCTACAAACACATGTTCAAAGCTTCTGCCTTCCCTTCCTGAATCATCAACACTTGTGCTGAGCTGGGACAGAAAGCTGAGATTTTTCCCTCTTTTTTTTCTTTTTGCCCAATTTATGGATCAAGTTCTCTGCAAAGAAGTTCTATGAGGTTGTGTGGATGATGCATCTCTGATAAGACAGTAGCTTCAATCTATGTGTAGTGGCACATGTGTTAGATCTCAGATCCCAAGAGGCAAAAACAGTGGAATTCTGTGAGTTTGAGATGAGCTTGTTCTACATAGTAAGTTCAAGGTCATCCAGGGCTACACAACAAAGCCTTGTTCTAAAGAAATTTTAAAAAATAATAAACAAATAAACAAAAAGCCTGTTGCTTCAGATAAGGACAGTCAGCATTAGAGTTTCACAAATCAGAAAGGACTTATTTATAGATGAAGACCAAAGCAAGAACCACACCCCATGAACTTTATCCACATATGTGGGATTTGAGTGATGATTCACTTCTGTACATGAGTTTGGAAACAAATGGCATTGATACTAAGCAATAACTACTTGTTTTTTTTTTTATTAATTTTTTATTGAGAAAAAAAAAACGTTTCCCCCTCCTCCCTGCCTCCCATTTCCCTCCCCCTCCTTCCACCCTTCTCCCCCTCCCCCCACTCCTCTCCCCCTCCCTCTCCAGTCCAAGGAGCAGTCAGGGTTCCCTGCCCTGTGGAAAGTCCAAGGTCCTCCCCCCTCCGTCCATGTCTAGGAAGGTGAACATCCAAACTGGCTAGGCTCCCACAAAGCCAGAACTTGAAGTAGGATCAAAACCCAGGGCCATTGTCCTTGGCTTCTCATCAGCCCCCATTGTTCGCCATGATCAGAGAGTCCGGTTTTATCCCATGCTTCTTCCGTCACAGTCCAGCTGGCCTTGGTGAGCTCCCAATAGATCAGCCACACTGTCTCAGTGGTTGGGTGCACCCCTCGTGGTCCTGACTTCCTTGCTCATGTTCTCCTTCCTTCCGCTCCTCAACGGGAACTTGGGAGCTCAGTCCGGTGCTCCAGTGTGGGTCTCTGTGACTATCTCCATCCATCCCCAGACGAAGGTTCTATGGTGATATGCAAGATATTCGTCAGTATTGCTATAGGATAGGGTCATTTCAGGTTCCCTATCCTCAGCTGCCCAAGGACCTCGCCTTGGTCTCCTGGGAGCCACTCTAGGTTCAAGACTCTTGCCAACCCTAAGGTGGCTCCCTTAACTAAGAATTGTGCTTCCGTGCTCCCCTATCCAACCTTCCTTTATCCCAATCATCCTGTTTCCCCAAGTTTCCCTCATCCTCCCCTTCTCACTTTTCTCTCCCCATCCCCCGATAATCCCATCCCACCCCACCCCCAAGATCCCAAATTTTCTACCCGGCAATTTTGTCTACTTCCCATAGCCAAGAGGATAATTATATGTTTTTCCTTGAGTTCGCCTTCTTATTTAGCTTCTTTAGGTTCACCAATTATATACTCCGTGACCATTATTTGTGGCTAGAAACCAATTATGAGTGAGTACATCCCATGTTCATCTTTTTGGGCCTGGGTTACCTCACTCAGGATAGTGTTTTCTATTTCCATCCATTTGCATGCAAAATTCGAGAAGTCATTGTTTTTTACCGCAGTAACTACTTGTGAACAAAATGTCTTATAACTGATGAAGATTATAGTGTAATATTGAGCTTTACTTTCGTAGATAGAATGTATTCCAAGTGTAGTGCTTAGAATTAGTCTGACAGTCCCGGGCAAGTTCAGGAATGTCTCTAACACAGAATAGAGCATGTGACACCCCCAACAAGAGAGACAAATGGGGTGGTCTGCATTTACCATTTTGTGTGCTCATGTTCCCCAGGAGATACTTCAGTTCCACAGAAATAGAGAGGATGAGGAAGATTATCCTCCAACTATTATTGTCTCATTAAATTAGACTCCTTAACCTCTTTAGAGTGTGGTCATTCTCCTCTGGAAGCAGGATACTGAGACATTCATCCCCATTCTCCTGAATCCAGCAAGCATCTACTCTAGCACCAGTAACATCACCCAAAAAGATCAAAATAATTCATGACCAAACCAAAGTCCTTTACCAACCATGAAGAATTAAGAGTTGACTGAGAAACTGGATAAACAAATTCTACAGACTAACAAATTGCTAAAATGACCAAGTCTCTAGATTCACAAAACAATGGAGGCTAAAACTAAAATAGGGAGAAATGCACCCTAAGTGGCCTTCCCACTACATGATTTCCTCCCCAAATATCTCTTTAATTAACACATATGTCCCTACATGCATCATACTTAAGTTAATCAAATTATTTCCTTAAAATTGCTTCTGATCCTTCTATTGCCCAAACCCTCCTAATTGAATCATAAAACTGTGACTCTCTAAAGCAAAACACAGTATAGAAAAACAGATTAAAACAAACCTATCCCGTAGATAAGCTGCACTCAACTCAGGTGAGAAAGAGCAGAATAAGCCCAGACATTTCTAGTTTCTCCTGCAAACCCAGGAAAATCACACCATGCCCCACACCAGGGCTACAAAACAGAAGTGGTAGGCATGTGACTATGCCACACTAATTGATGTTTTTCTACCTATGGGAACCACAGAAAGAGGGTCTCTTCTCTCCTTAATTTTCTCAACAGTTTATACTCTAGAGGTGATATGCTGATTATTCTAAATCCACATTCTGTGCTGTTCTACTGCTTGGCACATTTTTCACGTTACTCTTTCCACCTGTAGTCCACCCTCACATTGTTGGTGGATATACCACTTTCCCTTGCTCCAGGAGCTATAACACATTCAACGGTCAAGTTAAATGATCAGTCCTCTGAGAAGAGCTTCTTTCCCATGGCCTTATGTTCTCAAATCTTATGTGCACAATCCTCCCTTCTGTTACTAGGCAATGACCACACGTATCAAAACATCTATTTACTTATCTATTCCTCTGTTAGAGGAGAAACGCTAATGAAGAGAATACAGAAGTAATAAAGTAAAAATATAAAAGTATGTCCCTTCCCATAATACCAGCTATACTCATTAAGTAATTTTTATGGCAGCAGAAAAGCTCTTAAACTTTAACATAAATAAAATGAAATGATAATAATAACTATGCAGTAGAGATGTACTATTTGTAATATCTTTGATGTAGAACCTATAACAGCAGTGTGCATTTTACCTATGACATCATCGGATCAATTAGCTCATTGAGAAAAATAAATATTTTTAATAAACTTTAATTACTCAGATTCCCAGGACTAGGAACACCAGTGAATGTTTGGAACTCATGCTGGGGAAATGGAGACAGGCAAATCTCAGAGACTTGTTAAACAATTAGTAGTCTGGCTAATAAGACAAGTTCCAGGATCCATGAGAATCTGTAAGGTAGAGAACAATGGAAAAAGACATCCCAGTGACACCGTCTAGACTCTACGCACACAGATACCTGAATACATACTTGCTCCCCCAGTGAACACACATGCACTCGCACACACACACACAAACACAACATCACACACATGAAAGAGAAAGTGGAGGGGGAAGGAAAGAAGAAAGAGAGTGAGCCTTTGTGAAGTGACTTTACATATATTTAATAAAACAGGAATATGGGATCATGACGGAATGAACAACAACATACCTACTACATCATATAAAAAGCAGAGTTCTAGAGATTTAAGGGTTTCAAATTATATTAGCATTAAGTTGGAAACTCTGTTTTTTTTAATATTGTGTATTTTATAGACTTATGAAGGAATCAAAAACAGATGTGTTAAAAGAGTTCTGATTAGGTTCCCCCAAATCGGGTTTCTGTCCTGCCCAGTTCCCACAGCCGGTAAGCCCCCAACGAAAATCACACATAGATCTACATAGATTATAAACTGATTGGCCCATTAGCTCAGGCTTCTTATTAGCTCTATTTTTGTTGTTGTTTGTTTGTTTGTTTTTTTTTTTTCGAGACAGGGTTTCTCTGTGGCTTTGGAGCCTGTCCTGGAACTAGCTCTGTAGACCAAGCTCACAGAGATCCGCCTGCCTCTGCCTCCCAAGTGCTGGGATTAAAGGCGTGCGCCACCATCACCCGGCCTTCTTATTAGCTCTTATAACTTCTGTTAACTCATTATTCTTGTCTATGTTAGCCACATGGCTCAGTACCTTTTTCAGCGAGGCAGGTCACATCCTGCTTCTTCAGCGGTTGGAGCAGGACTGGCGAGGGAGCTTCCTGCTTCCCAGAATTCTCCTATTCTCCTTGCCCTGCCTCTACTTCCTGTCTGGTTGTCCCACCTATACATCCTGCCTGGCTATTGGCCAATCAGCATTTATTTAAAACATAATTGACAGAATACAGAACTGTCCCACACCAAAGTCCTGTCCAGTACTTTCATCAAAGCCTATTTTGTTACATGACAGGTTAGCACTACCATAGTAAAGACTGAGATAGTAGTCAGGTGAAGTGGTTCACAACTGTAATTCTAACACTTGGGAAGTTTAGGCATGAGAAATGAGAGTTTAAGGCCAGGATGAACTACAAGCTATATAATATGTTCAAGGACAGCCTAAAGTACACTGTAGACTTCAATCTCCAAACTAAGTAAAGAAATATGATAAAATGAGGTGATGTTGAAGAGGAATCATGCAGATAGGGTATACCAGATCTACTCCAGGTTGTACATGAAATATGTGAGACCTGCTTGGAAAAAAAGAGGAATTTACATCTGTCAAAGTCTTTGCACAGGAGTGTAATACGGAGATAAACCCAGAGAAGCCAACTATGATTCTCTATATGCAAATTTGTCATCTTCTAATGTAGAAACTGTGGGCAGATGCCAGTAGAGCCATCGCTGCCATTCACTTTCCTTCAGTAGGGACTAATGTGGCAAATGTAGCCTGGGCAACACTCCTGAGAAAGTCCCTGGGATTTTACCATTCTAGAATTATTTACCTCAACAGCTATTACTAATTGCCATGCACTAAGTAGCTTAAAGCAGTACAAATTTACCATTTTTAAGTCCTTATATGAGGTCCAAAACCAAAATATTGGTAGGTCTATGTTCTAGATGTTGGCATCTGATCAAATTCCATTTCCTTTGCTTCAAAAACTACATTTTTCGCAGCTCTGGCTCATGACCCATTTCATCATTTTCAAAACTAACGGTTCGGTTACATAACCCCTTCTCTTCCATAGGCAACTCTGCCTATCTCTGGTAAGAATCCTGTCAATCACACTCAGTGCCCACACAGCTGATTCACTGTAATCTTCCAATCTTCCAATCTTAACATTCTTAGTCACATGAGCAACATCCTTTATGCCATTAAAGAAAACATTCTCCAGTTCCAGGGCTTAGATTTTAGAATGCTTTTGGGGTATCCTTGAGTGCACATACCTCTCTCTACCACTTTCTAAGCCCTCCATCATATTCGAGCTGGACTGTGAAAGCTTCTTCCTGAGAGAGGTTTTCATATTCTAAGGGTATAGCTTTTGAAGTATAGTCTTTCCTCCGAGCTGCTTATTTTACAGACTGAAAAACTGATGCCTTTTAAGGAACTACATAGCTGTCACGGGTGGTGGATGTTGTCAGTAACAAAACATCAATCTAGAGGCTACATTCTGCTCCTCCTCCTCAGTCCATCACTGTCCACGGCCTCATAAGTGTATGCTTGAAAGCAGAAGTAAACAGGTGGAAAGCTGGGGAAAGAAAGCTTATTTCACAGAACTTCTACATCAACTCAGTAAAGTCAGAAGAAATTTGCCCTAGGCTATATAAGATTTATGGAGGTGTTTAGAAATGTCTAGTAGAGCAACCGCCACAGGAGCAGGCCTAAGACAACGAACTCCACAGAAACAGGTACAAGGGAGCAACCACAAAGGCCGGAACCAGAGACCTGTGGGTCTGGAACAAGTCTGGAACCTCTGAGGGAGTAGGCCTGAGCCAGAGACGTCTGCAGATCCTGGCACAAGTCTGGGACCTTAAAGTGAGTAGGCTTGAGAGCCAGAGACCTCTCCAGGACCGGTCAAGGTCAAGGACCTCTGCAAGAGTGGGCCCAGGCTAGGGACATCTATGGAAACAGGCCTGAGCCAGTAACCTCCACTGGTGCAGATACAAGGGAACAAATGCCAGGAAACAGGACTGAATCAGAAACTTCTGCAGGATCAGGTGCACGTCAGGGTCCTCTGAGGGAGCAAGCCCAAGCCAGGGACATATGTGGGAACAGACCTGAGCCAGCTACCTCAGGAAGAACAGGCCTGCAGGCCTGAGACAACAACCTTCACAGGAACAGGTACAAGGGAGCCACTGCTGAGGGAGCAAGTCTGAACCAGAGACCTCTGCTGGACCTGCCAGACCAGGCATGAATTTGTGGCCTCTAAGGTAGCAGGCCTGAGCCAGCAACCTTTGCCTGAGAAGGCCAAAGGCAGCAACCTCAGCAAAAACAGCTCCAAGGAAGCAATTTCCATGGGAGCAGGCGCAAATGACACCCGGTATTGTAGAACAACCCCAGGATCACTAAACAACCTCCAGGAATATGAAGTGACCAATGGGGTGACTGGAACCATGGCCCTGACTGCATTATAAGGAACAACCATCTGAGTCTTGATTCCACTGGCTCCTGAAATAGTGGTCGCCAGAGGCACAGACAGCCCCATCTACACCAAGCAGAGGAAAAGATGGGTAGACATAATAAAAACACACCGTACTTTACAAAGAACAATACAACACCAATAAAACAGGGTAAGACAGCTTTGAAAATTTTCGTGCTCCTGAAAATGGTCTGTCAGTTTCTCTAGGACTTAGCAAGATTTGACAGTCTTGCTTATCCATTTCCGGATATCATGTAACTTGTCAGCTGCTGAGGCATAGTCAATTCCTTGCCCAAAGGTCAGTTTTGCAAAGAAGAAAACAAGTGCCAAGTAGAGCTCAACATTCTCTCAGGAATAGATTGGTGTTGTCAGAAGCAATCATGTGTCATCTCAACAGAACCCTAAGTTATTTAAATGCCATGTTCCACAGACCCTTGAAGTGATTGAAGATTACCTATCTAGACAGAATGCAATCTCTATTTAGCTAAAGAACTTAATTGATCTGACTGTATGTACAATAAACATGAACCTAAATAACTAATGACCTAAACATGAACCATTGACTTAAAATAACTACTACCTGTATAACTTAAATACTAAAACTTCATGTCAGAATATTAAATAGTCTGTAAAAAAAATGTGCAACAAATAAGGATAATGACCTCAATGTAAACAATGTATAAGTATTTTGATCAGAGGTAGAAATGTACATTGCAATACGATAAATATACATCATTATATACAAATGTTTTAATCAAAGGTAGAGGCATGCATACAATATTTAATATAATTTAACTTTGTATTAATATACAAGAATCTATACCATGTAATTGCCTATAAATAATAAATCACAAGTATTTACTCTATTACTCACTATTATTATTATTATTTTTCCTTTTTCATTTTTATTTATTTTTTATTTATTTATTAAAGATTTCTGACTCTTCCCCGCCACCGCCTCCCATTTCCCTCCCCCTCCCCCAATCAAGCCCCCCTCCCTCGTCAGCCCGAAGAGCAATCAGGGTTCCCTGACCTATGGGAAGTCCAAGGACCACCCACCTCCATCCAGGTCTAGTAAGGTGAGCATCCAAATTGCCTAGGTTCCCACAAAGCCAGTTCATGCACTAGGATCATAAACCCATTGCCATTGTTCTTGAGTTCTCGGTAGTCCTCATTGTCCACTATGTTCAGCGAGTCTGGTTTTATCCCAGGCTTTTTCTGATCCAGGCCAGCTGGCCTTGGTGAGTTCCCGATAGAACATCCCCATTGTCTCAGTGTGTGGGTGCACCCCTCTCTGTCCTGAGTTCCTTGCTCGTGCTCTCTCTCCTTCTGCTCCTGATTTGGACCTTGAGATTTCTGTCTGGTGGCTCCAATGTGGGTCTCTGTCTCTGTCTCCTTTCATCGCCTGATGAAGGTTAATATTCAGGAGGATGCCTATATGTTTTTCTTTGGGTTCTCCTTATTTAGCTTCTCTAGGATCACTAATTATAGGCTCAATGTCCTTTGTTTATGGCTAGAAACCAAATATGAGTGAGTACATCCCATGTTCCTCTTTTTGGGTCTGGCTTACCTCACTCAGGATAGTGTTTTCTATTTCCATCCATTTGTATGCAAAATTCAAGAAGTCCTTGTTTTTTACTGCTGAGTAGTACTCTAATATGTATATATTCCATACTTTCTTCATCCATTCTTCCATTGAAGAGCATCTAGGTTGTTTCCAGGTTCTGGCTATTACAAACAATGCTGCTATGAACATAGTAGAGCATATACTTTTGTTGTATGGTAAGGCCTCTCTTGAGTATATTCCCAAGAGTGGTATTGCTGGGTCCAGGGGTAGGTTGATCCCGAATTTCCTGAGAAACCTCCACACTGCTTTCCAAAGTGGTTGCACAAGTTTGCATTCCCACCAGCAATGGATGAGTGTACCCCTTTCTCCACAACCTCTCCAGCAAAGGCTATCGTTGGTGTTTTTGATTTTAGCCATTCTGACAGGTGTAAGATGGTATCTTAAAGTTGTCTTGATTTGCATTTCCCTGATTGCTAAGGATGTTGAGCATGTCCTTAAATGTCTTTTGGCCATTTGAACATCTTCTGTTGAGAATTCTCTGTTCAGCTCAGTTCCCCATTTTATAATTGGGTTGATTAGCCTTTTACGGTCTAGTTTCTTGAGTTCTTTATATATTTTGGAGATCAGACCTTTGTCAGTTGCAGGGTTGGTGAAGATCTTCTCCCAGTCAATGGGTTGCCTTTGTGTCTTAGTGACAGTGTCCTTTGCTTTACAGAAGCTTCTCAGTCTCAGGAGGTCCCATTTATTCAATGAGGCCCTTAATGTCTGTGCTGCTGGGGTTATATGTAGGAAGTGGTCTCCTGTGCCAATGCATTCAAGTGTATTTCCCACTTTCTCTTCTATAAGGTTCAGTGTGGCTGGCTTTATGTTGAGGTCTTTGATCTATTTGGACTTGAGTTTTTTGCATGGTGATAGATATGGGTCTATTTTCATTCTTCTATAGGTTGACATCCAGTTTTGCCAGCACAATTTGTTGAAGATGCTCTCTTTTTTCCATTGTATACTTTTAGCTCCTTTATCGAAAATCAGGTGTTCATAGGTTTGTGGGTTAATGTCGTTATTTGCAGATGATATGAAAGTATACATAAGCGACCCCAAAAACTCTACCAAAGAACTCCTACAGCTGATAAACACCTTTAGTAATGTGGCAGGATACAAGAGCAACTCCAAAAATCAGTGGCCTTCCTATACACTAAGGATAAGGAAACAGAGAGGGAAATCAGAGAAGCATCACCTTTCACGATAGCCACAAATAGCATAAAATATCTTGGGGTAACTCTGACCAAGGAAGTGAAAGATCTATATGACAAGAACTTTAAGTCTTTGAAGAAAGAAATTGAAGAGGACACCAGAAAATGGAAGGATCTCCCTTGCTCTTGGATTGGGAGGATCAACATAGTAAAAATGGCAATTCTACCAAAAGCAATCTATAGATTCAATGCAATCCCCATCAAAATCCCATCGAAATTCTTCACAGATCTGGAGAAGACAATAATCAACTTTATATGGAAAAACAAAAAACCCAGGATAGCCAAAACAATCTTATACAATAAAGGATCATCTGGAGGCATTACCATCCCTGACTTCAAACTCTATTACAGAGCTACAGTATTGAAAACAGCCTGGTATTGGCATAAAAACAGAGATGTCAACCAATGGAATTGAATAGAAGACTCATTATTATTATTAGCGTAAGTAAGCTCACACTAATTTATTATCCCATCCAATTTTTTCAAAGAGATCCTTGAGCCTACAAGAACCATAAATCTTTGAAGAAAGAAATTGAAGAAGATACCAGAAAATGGAAAGATCTCCCATGCTCTTAAATAGCTAGAACTAACAAATAAAAATGGCAATCTTTCCAAAATCAATCTACAGATTCAATGTAATGTTCATCAAAATTCCAGCAAAATTCTTCACAGATCTCAAAAGAACTTAATATGGAAAAGAAAAAAATCCAAGTTAGCAAAAAGATGCATGATTACTACCAGATCAGTCTATTACTCATACGTGCAGATTTTTAGGGTAGATCATTTTCTATTAGATAACTAATTGGTATGCTCTTCCCTGGGGAAGACCATCTCTCCTGCCCCAAGCATTCCTCAGTTGTCTATAGTTCTTTGTGTATAGTTGAGTCTTCATAGGATTTTCCACATCCACTTTAACATGGCTGTATTTGTGGTGCTTAATCAGCTCATATTTAGATAATAATGCTGGTGTGAATTTATAGGTATAGCTTCTGAAATTCCTATGACACAAAATATAGCATGTTTCTTATTCTTCTGGCTCATACACTTTTCCATCTCTTCTTCCATAACCATCCCTGAGCTTTGGGTGCAGGAGTTGTATTGAAGACATATCCATTTTGAAAAGGCTCCACATCTCTGCATTTTGATTAGTTGTGGTTTTCTGTAATGCTCTTCCTTGTTCCAAAGAGAAGTTTCCCTGATAAGAGGTGAGGACAACACTCATCCATGGGTCTAAAAACATATATTTAAATATAGTTAGAGATTGTGTTGGTTTAGTAAAGTAGTGCTTGTAGGTACACCTCAAAGATCGATGATTTCACTAGTCCTGAGTAATTGACTAGTTTTCCAGTAGCAAAACAAGCAACCGCTTGTTTAAATTTTAACTTGAAGCC
Organism: Neodon shergylaensis; assembly: GCA_025134845.1. Taxonomy (NCBI): domain Eukaryota; kingdom Metazoa; phylum Chordata; class Mammalia; order Rodentia; family Cricetidae; genus Neodon; species Neodon shergylaensis. The sequence continues at coordinate 7,064,076 of JABTXL010001273.1, forward strand.
TGATAACAAGATGTGGAATCTGAGACTGCCATACGTATGTATACATAAGTAGAGGGTTAATACTTAGACACAGTCTTCTCTGTCGGTTCTTTTTATAAACTGTTTTCTTATACACAAAGAATACCCTAAAGCAGCTGTGCATATGAAAAACACTATCACAAGGTTTAGAAATTATGTAATATGGTCTATCGTCATCCAAGTTGCTCAAGTTACCAAGTGACCTGGTTGAATAGAAACAGTTGCAATATAATTCCTGTAGTCTGTGTGAACAGTGCTTGTTTCTTCTTTTTGAAAGTGTCCTGACTTAGACTTTGAACTATGGGCCACTTTATCAGGTATTTCTTTCATGGTACTCTGACTTAACAATGTGAAGGTTAATTTTGATGGCTAATAAGCATATTAGTACAGTGTTGTGCTGGGAGTATCTATGGAGGCATTCCAGAGAAGGTTGACTGATCTCATCCCAAATGTAAGGAGCAGAGATACTGGATGAAATGAAATGGGAAAATTGAGAAAGCCATCTAGTTAAGACATTCTGTGCCTTTACTTCTGGCTGCTATGATGCAAGTTGTTTCACTTTGTCAGGCTCTCTTCTCCATGGTGATTGAAGTTTCTGAAACTGTGAACCAAAATGACTAATTTCTGCATGTATATTGCCTCTCTCAGGGATTTTGTAACAGTGAAAGAATATCTCAACAAAGCTAGTACACATGCTGTTTACATTTTCTTATTTTCTAGCTGTGTAGCCTAAGCTTGCCTTGAACTCAGTATATAGCTTGATAAACATTAATATTTCTCTTGCCTCAGTCTCCTAAAGGCCAAGGATTAAAAGCATGTACAACCATGTTTGATCCAGACTAGACATTTGATCACAGCAATAGAAACCTAAATCAATGCAAAGTCGTGTAGGAAGAAAGAATTCAACATCTTGTGCCATTATAATTTCCAATCCTTTATGCATATCTGTACAGACAGCAACCTCAATACAAGATGCAAGACTCTGAAAAAAAAAAAGGTCTTGGTGCCAGAATTGCACCATTGGCCAAATCAGTCATTTTTTGGGTTCAATAAGATGAAATGATATATACTTCAAGTCTATGCCTGGGTTTCATGACCACTCCAGTGTCTGGGACACATTTTATGCAGCTTAAAGGACTTAGCAATGTTAAAACATATGGAATATAATCCTCAGTGGAAAATCAGTTCTGCTAAAAAAAGAAATGGAAAAGGGAAAGTTGAATAAAACAGATGCTCTCTACCCAAAGGGATAATTCTTTGACTAAATCTTTCACAAGATGTATGAGATACTCTGACTTTACTATTGCAACATAACATTTGTCTTCTACATCAGCAATAAACTCACTATTTTATTTAAATGACAATATTCACAAGAACAGAAAAGAAAGTTAGAAACAGGCTTTAAACTGTAGTTTTTCATAGAAATGAAGTTTGTTTTCAACATTATTCTGCATGAGTATTACTTGTCGTCTGTCATTGGCAGTGCAGAAGAAAGACACAGTGCAGTATCTTGGCGGCTGAGGCATGAAGGACATACTTCTAGAGGTTGCCCTTCCCATTTTGTACAGCCTGTTTTTGTTGTTGTTGCCTTACCTTCAAAGAGAAGGATTCATCGCAAAAACTACTCTGATGACATTATGCATCACCGAGGGTATAATAGTATTCGTTAATGAAATAAATAGACTTCAGAAAGTAAAAACAATATAGGTGAATAGGCACTGAAACTGGTTAGGAGCAGCTTCAAGGAAATGATGGCAAGTGCCCTTGGTTTTTCTCTTGGTTAACAGAGGAGAGTTTCTTGTTTGTGGGTAAACATTTGGACAGTTTTTTGTCTCTTCTGTAGGCTTGTTTGGACATGTATTCAGGAAAAGATAAACATAGGTAGGTGGTTCTTCAAAGCCAATAGCAATCCCATATCAAAAATGTAGGCATCTTATTACTAAAGTCTTGGCTTAGACCATAGCCAGGATAGTGCCAAGCTATGAAATGACATCAAGTTAAGGGATTCATGCTATGTGTTCTTGGTGGGAGTGTAAACTGGTTAAAAATGAGCATAAACACACACACACACACACACAAATCAAAGCAAAGCAAAACAAATCCTAAACTCAGCACTATTGGTGACACAGAACACAGCAATATCACTTCTGGTTATATATCTGACTCTAAGTTACTATATGGCAAGACACTTGCACACTTGTATTTACTGCGGCACTTAATGTAACAGCTAAGAAATAAAACCAAGTCAGATACTGATCAATAGATGATTGGATAAAAAAAAAGTTTCACACACCACACAGACTTTTACTTAATCAGAAAGAATAAAATTATTGTCATCTGTTGGAAAACAGAAGTATGTGCAAAAATTATGTTAAGAAAAATAAATTAGATTCAGAAAGATACTTTGTATTTTCTCTCATATGTAGACTCTAGACTTAAAGGTTTATTTTATATATGCGTACACAGGTTATTAAAGTTGAAAGGAGGCTATGAGACAAGAGAAGAAAGTCTTAAGAGGAGGGGAGAGATAGAGAGACTGTAATGAATTATACTTGAAAAAGAAAATATGTAGGGTTGAGCTAAAAAGATGTAAAGGTTTAGAAGAGAGCACTGGAAGAGGGAATGAATAAGAACAAAATATAAACTCATATGTGTCGTAAAAAGCACAATATTAAAACCCAGTAATTTGTACATTAACTTACACAAATTAAAGAATAATTAATTATTTTAATTTTTAAATTTATACACATAAGTGTGGGTATTTGGATGTCAGATGAATACCTACTGAAGCTAAAAGTAGATATCAGATCCACTGGATTAGATTTACAAATAGTATTGTATGTCACCTAATATGAGCACTGGGAACCAAACTCAGGTCCCCTGGAAGAGTAACAAGGCCTCTTAACTGCTAATCCATCTCTCCAGCCTCAAATCTAAATTTTCAAAAGACAAAAATAGTTTGGATTCATCTATATTGTAAATAAGGAGCACAAGGTTTACTTCACAGGGCTCTGGTATAATTAAATGACAAGAGAATTAAAGACTGTGTATGAATCACAGTACAAATATAATGAATGTTATTTTCTTCTGTGATATTTAACTTCATTCTCTAGTGCCAGAGTGTAGGAGTCGATGTTCATTATCTTTCAGATGAGGAAAGAATGACTCTATGGGCTGGTGAGATAGTTCAGTGGTTAAATGTGTCCACTGCCTAGGCTAATAATGATCTAAGTTCAATCTCTGGAAGCCAAATGATGAAAGGAGAAAACTGATTACCACAAGTTGTCCTCTAACCTTCCCACAATGCCATGGTATTTATGTGCCATACACATACCTTCACAGAAAATAAATAAATAAATAAATAAATAAATAAATAACTTTTTCATTAAAAATTCTATTCATTTGTAAATAAATACAATGGATGATTAACATATGCATTATGCGAAGTATATGAGAAATGTATGCATTATATATGCTAGTCACTTGAGTGACATCTAGATTTGAATATATCTTCAGGTAAGTACTCAAATGGCTAAATAAACTATTGCTTAATATCAATTTGTATAGTTATACAAACATTTGAATATATAAAAATAGGTATTTATATATTCTAACATTTTAATATATGTTATCACACAATTTAAATGTATGTCTATTGGTGGGAAAGTTACACTTAAAAATGGAGGATAAGTCAGCCTGGACAGCTAAAGAAGGTGTCTGGAGAAGGCGACATAGAAGAGTTGGAAGTCATAGTCTCTGTAGGTTCAAATGAATCTCCATTGCCCTCATCTAGATCACATATGCAAGGCATGCCTCTTATCACCCAGAATAACACCCAGACAGACACTCTGCCACTGAGATTTTCAGGAGGAAAATGTCACTAGGATGTATGACCAGGACAGCCTCAGCCTTTTCCACAGGTTGGTCAACTTGGAACAGGCTCCTTCCTTCCTCCAGGGCACTGCTTATCTTCCTCCCCCTTATGGTATTTACTTCACTCTTCCTCTTCTCTATAAAGTAGATGTCAATATTCTTCAGCCTCTCATTTGTCTTATAGCCCTGGAAGTGTCCTTGTTAAAGATCTCTTAACACCGGGGAAGACAGTGTAAAACGTAAAAATGTTGGTTCATCCTTTAGGTAAGGATAAAATTAGACAAAACTAGATAGAATTGGATAAAATGTGGTGACTATGACTCTGATTCCCCACCTAGATCATTTGTGTTTGCTTTCTTTTAAAACAAAGTCCTTATCTGTCCCATCTGGCGTAGAACTTATTAAGTAACTCATATTGACCCAAACTTGGGTTCTCCCTGGATGACGTCAATGTGCTGGGATTACAGGCTGTGTCACCACACCCATTTATCCCGACTCTTAAAGCCAGAAAAACTGAGCTTTAAGTGCTGTTGAGTTTCAGGAAGCAACACCAGAAAGCAACACACTGAAATATTAAAACATTAGAGGCCTTACATGCTACCCAGAAAACAGTCTCTCTAGCCTTCGTTTTGTCTCTTCTATTGCCCAGTGTTCAGGCAGGAGCACACTCTGAAAGTCCTTAATCTGACTGAAGGAAGCTCTTCTAAAAGAAATGTACATATTGGCAATACTAACTGGACTATGTAGGTTATCAGCAAATAAACAGGGGGTTAGCTAGGAGGGGTGTGTGTATGCGTGTGCGTGTTTGGGAATCATATTGGGAACTTTGCAGGGAGCAAGTGGGAATATGATTGAAATTCTATAAAAAGAGAAAGAAATAGAGGAGAGAAAAACACAGACACAAAAAGAAGGAAGATAATAAAAGGTAGAATTGTCTAGAATTTCCTCCTTAAGATAAAGGCCCAGCACTCGGGAGGCAGAGGCAGGCGGATCTCTGTGAGTTCGAGACCAGCCTGGTCTACAGAGCTAGTTCCAGGACAGGCTCCAAAGCCACAGAGAAACCCTGTCTCGAAAAACCAAAAAAAAAAAAAAAAAAAAAATCTCACTATCTAAATATCAGTCCACCCAGGGAGTTTGCACCTCTTCTGAAGACAGCTCTTTGCTCCTAGAGAAGTTAATCCTTCACCTTGTGCCGCCTGACCCAGAACCCACAGGAACTTTGTCTTAGGCTGTTTTTGTTTCTTTTGACAATTGATTTCCCCTAAAACCTCTGCCTATGCTTCCTTTGCCCTCTCACTGTGAAGAAGAAAATAGAAGTTTCTGAATACCAATGGGTTATTGGATAATCACTTTTCCATAATTCTGTGCATATAATAAATTTTGATGCCCCTTTCTCTTTTTAATCTAATGTTAATTTAGCCATATATCCCTGACCCATGAGAGAGGAGAAAAACATTTCTTCAACCCATGCCTATCTTTTCTATATGTTCTTCCCTTAGAGACCTAATGTTGTCATTAATTTGAGTAAACAATGCACGTTTATGCCTCCCTGTATCTCTGTGTCTCTGTCTTTCTGTCTCTCTTTCCCCCTTTCTTTCTCTCTTCCTCTCTTCCTCCCTTACCCTCTCTATTATCAGGGAATGCCTTTGAATGTGACTGTGCATTTTACCCAGGAAAATGGAAGCCCCATTTGAGCAATATATATTTCTCAAATGATACTTGGAGAGTTTGAATTGCCCAAGCATCCTGAGTGATTTCCTGCATGAGACATCATATTGTGTAATATATTTCAGAGATGAGATTTTTCCTCCTATGAATTAATATCATTATACTGCTAATGCCAGTGTAAAGAGAAGAGTGTTCCTTCCTAAGTATGACTAATCCTCTGGATGGGAGGGTAGCAACGTTCTTTCAAACACAGGAAAGCTCCAGAATGTTCCCTGATGACTCTTGAATGTAATGCTTGTATGGCCACTAAATTCCATGTCTGATACAATCACCCCTGGGTGAAACTACCTCATTCTTGACTTGTTTTAAGTTGATATTATCATGAGGATGTGAGAATGTGAAGTAAAGATGCCAACAGATCAGGTCAGAACTTAGGTAAACAGAACTGGTATCCAAGAACTGTGTAACAGAGAAAAGTGCAAAAATAAAGAGAAATACGAAGAAAATATGTAGTGCATGTAAGTGAAAAGCCAGTCCAGACAGCATTAGATGAAATTTATCCCCAGTGCAGTTGTCTCTCCCTACACTACAGGAGTGCCTGTTTTACACAACAGTTATGCTTGTAAGTTTTTTTTTGCTATTTTTTTTTATTGAGAAAAAGAAAAAAGTTTCCACCTCCCCCAGCCTCCCATTTCCCTCCCCCTCCTCCCACCCTTCTCCCCCTCCCCCACTCCTCTCACCCTCCCTCTCCAGTCCAAAGAGTAGTCAGGGTTCCCTTCCCTGTGGAAAGTCCAAGGTCCTCTCCCCTCCGTCCATGTCTAGGAAGGTGAACATCCAAACTGGCTAGGCTCCCACAAAGCCAGAACTTGAAGTAGGATCAAAACCCAGGGCCATTGTCCTTGGCTTCTCATCAGCCCCCATTGTTCGCCATGTTCAGAGAGTCCTGTTTTATCCCATGCTTCTTCTGTCACAGTCCAGCTGGCCTTGGTGAGCTCCCAATAGATCAGCCACACTGTCTCAGTGGTTGGGTGCACCCCTCGTGGTCCTGACTTCCTTGCTCATGTTCTCCCTCCTTCCGCTCCTCATTGGGAACTTGGGAGCTCAGTCCGGTGCTCCTGTGTGGGTCTCTGTGACTATCTCCATCCATCACCTGATGAAGGTTCTATGGTGATATGCAAGATAATCATCAGTATGGCTATAGGATAGAGTCATTTCAGGTTCCCTATCCTCAGCTGCCCAAGGAGCTAACTGGGGACCTCGCCTTGGGCTCCTGGGAGCCACTCTAGGTTCAAGTCTCTTGCCAACCCTAAGGTGACTCCCTTAACTAAAAATTGTGCTTCCGTGTTCCCCTATCCAACCGTCCTTTATCCCAATCCTCCTGTTTCCCCAAGTTTCCCTCATCCTCCCCTTCTCACTTTTCTCTCCTCTTCCCCCGATACTCCCATCCCCCCCCCAAGATCCCAAAATTTCTCCCCGGCAATTTTGTCTACTTCCCTTAGTCAAGAGAATAATTATATGTTTTTCCTTGGGTTCACCTTCTAATTTAGCTTCTTTAGGTTCACCAATTATATACTCCGTGACCATTATTTATGGCTAGAAAACAATTATGAGTGAGTACATCCCATGTTCATCTTTTTGGGTCTGGGATACCTCACTCAGGATAGTGTTTTCTATTTCCATCCATTTGCATGCAAAATTCGAGAAGTCATTGTTTTTTACCGCAGCGTAGTACTCTAATGTGTATATATTCCACACTTTCTTCATCCATTCTTCCATTGAAGGGCATCTAGGTTGTTTCCAGGTTCTGGCTATTACAAATAATGCTGTTATGAACATAGTTGAACAGATGCTTTTGTCATGTGATAGGGCATCTCTTGGGTATATTCCCAAGAGTGGTATTGCTGGGTCCAGGGGTAGGTTGATCCCGAATTTCCTGAGAAACCGAAACACTGGTTTCCAAAGTGGTTGCACAAGATTGCATTCCCACCAGCAATGGATGAGGGAACCCCTTCCTCCACAGCCTCTCCAGCAAAGGATATCATTGGTGTTTTTGATTTTAGCCATTCTGACAGGTGTAATATGATATCTCAAAGTTGTTTTGATTTGCATCTCCCTAATCACTAAGGAGGTTGAGCATGACCTTAAGTGTCTTTTGGCCATTTGAACTTCTTCTGTTGAGAATTCTCTGTTCAGTTCAGTGCCCCATTTTTTAATTGGGTTAATTAGCATTTTGAAGTCTAGTTTCTTGAGTTCTCTATAAATTTTGGAGATCAGGCCTTTGTCTGTTGCAGGGTTGGTGAAGATCTTCTCCCAGTCAGTAGGTTGTCTTTTTGTTTTAGTGACAGTGTCTTTTGCTTTACAGAAGCTTCTCAGTTTTAGTAGGTCCCATTTATTCAATGCTGCCCTTAATGTCTGTGCTGCTGGGGTTATACATAGAAAGCGATCTCCTGTGCCCATTTGTTGTAGGGTGCTTCCCACTTTCTCTTCTATCAGGTTCAGTGTGTTCGGACTGATATTGAGGTCTTTGATCCATTTGGACTTGAGTTTTGTGCAAGGTGATAGATATGGGTCTATTTTCAATCTTCTACAGGTTGATATCCAGTTGTGCCAGCACCATTTGTTGAAGATGCTTTCTTTCCTCCATTGTATACTTTTAGCTCCTTTATCGAAAATGAGGTGATCATAGGTTTGTGGATTAAAATTTGGGTCTTCTATGCGATTCCATTGATCGACTTCTCTGTTTTTATGCCAGTACCACACTGTTTTCATTACTGTAGCTCTGTAATAGAGTTTGAAGTCAGGGATGGTAATGCCTCCAGAAGATCCTTTATTGTATAGGATTGTTTTAGCTACCCTGGGTTTTTTGTTTTTCCATATGAAGTTGATTATTGTCCTTCCAAGATCTGTGAAGAATTTTGCTGGGATCTTGATGGGGATTGCATTGAATCTATAAATTGCCTTTGGTAGAATTGCCATTTTTACTATGTTGATCCTCCCAATCCAAGAGCAAGGGACGTCCTTCCATTTTCTGGTATTCTCTTCAATTTCTTTCTTCAATGCCTTAAAGTTCTTGTCAAATAGGTCTTTCACTTCCTTGGTTAGAGTTACCCCAAGATAGTTTATGCTGTTTGTGGCTATCGTGAAAGGTGAAGTTTCTCTGATTTCCCTCTCTGCTTCCATATCCTTCGTATATAAGAGGGCGACTGATTTTTTGGAGTTGATCTTGTATCCTGCCACATTACTAAAGGTGTTTATCAGCTGTAGGAGTTCTTTGGTGGAGTTTTGGGGGTCACTTATGTACACTATCATATCATCTGCAAATAACGAAAGTTTAACTTCTTCTTTTCCAATTCGAATCCCCTTGATCCCCTTATGTTGTCTTATTGCTATTGCTAGAACTTCAAGCACTATATTGAAGAGATATGGCGAGAGTGGGCAGCCTTGTCGTGTTCCTGAGTTTAGTGGGATGGCTTTGAGTTTCTCTCCGTTTAATTTGATGTTAGCTGACGGCTTGCTGTATATAGCTTTTATTATATTTAGGTATGACCCTTGTATCCCTAATCTCTCCAAGACTTTTATCATAAAGGGATGTTGAATTTTGTCAAATGGTTTTTCAGCATCTAATGAAATGATCATATGATTTTTATCTTTCAGTTTATTTATATGATGAATTACATTGATAGATTTTCGTATGTTGAACCAGCCCTGCATCTCTGGGATAAAGCCTACTTGATCATAGTGGATAATTTTTTTAATGTGTTCTTGGATTCGGTTTGCCAGTATTTTGTTGAGGATTTTTGCGTCAATGTTCATGAGTGAGATTGGCCTGTAATTCTCTTTCCTGGTAGGGTCTTTGTGTGGTTTTGGTATCAGAGTAACTGTAGCTTCATAAAAGGAATTTGGTAATGACTCTTCTGCTTCTATATTGTGAAATACATTAAGGAGTATAGGTATTAGGTCTTTTTGGAAGTTCTGGTAGAATTCCGCATTGAAGCCGTCTGGTCCTGGGCTCTTTTTGGTAGGGAGGTTTCTGATAACAGATTCTAATTCTTCGCGACTAACAGGTCTATTTAGATTGTTCACCTGGTCCTGGTTTAACTTTGGTAAAAGGTATTTATCTAAAAAAGTGTCCATTTCTTTTACATTTTCCAGTTTTGTGGCATACAGGCTTTTGTAGTAGGATCTAATGATTCTCTGAATTTCCTCTGTGTCTGTGGTTATGTCCCCCTTTTCATTTCTGTTCTTATTAATTAGTATATTATCTCTCTGCCGTTTAATTAGTTTGGATAAGGGTTTATCAATCTTGTTGATTTTCTCCAGGAACCAGCTTTTTGTTTCATTGATTCTTTGGATTGTTTTATGCGTTTCTATTTTGTTGATTTCAGCCCTTAGTTTGATTATTTCCAGTCTTCTACTCCTCCTAGGTGAGTCTGCTTCTTTTTTTTTCTAGAGCTTTCAGGTGGGCTGTTAAGTCTCCAATGTGTGCTTTCTCTGTTTTCCTTAAGTGGGCACTTAGTGCTATGAACTTTCCTCTCAGGACTGCTTTCATAGTGTCCCATAAGTTTGAGTATGTTGTTTCTTTATTTTCATTGAATTCAAGGAAGACTTTAATTTCTCTCTTTATTTCTTCCTTGATCCAGGTGGGTTCAATAGTTGACTGTTCAGTTTCCATGAGTTTGTAGGCTTTCTGAGGGTAGCATTGTTGTTGAACTCTAACTTTAATCCATGGTGATCTGATAAGACACATGTGGTTACCAATATTTTTTTGTATCTGTGGAAGTTTGCTTTGTTACCGAGTATGTGGTCAATTTTCGAGAAGGTTCCATGAGCTGCAGAGAAGAAGGTATATTCTTTCCTATTTGGGTGGAATATTCTATAGATGTCTGTTAAGTCCAATTGATTCATTACCTCCTTTAATTCTCTAATTTCTCTGTTAGGTTTCTGTCTGATTGACCTGTCCATTGGTGAGAGAGGAGTGTTGAAGTCTCCTACTATTAGTGTGTGCGGTTTGATGGCTTCTTTGAGTTTTAGTAATGTTTCTTTTACATACGTGGGTGCTTTTAGATTAGGGGCATAGATATTTAGGATTGATACTTCATCCTGTTGAATTGTTCCAGTTATGAGTATAAAATGTCCCTCTCCATCTTTTCTGATTGATTTAAGTTTGAAGTCAACTTTGTTAGAGATTAGTATGGCCACACCTGCTTGTTTCTTAGGTCCATTTGCCTGATAAGCCTTTTCCCAGCCCTTTACTCTGAGTAGGTGCCTGTCTTTGTGTTTGATATGTGTTTCTTGTAGACAGCAGAATGTTGGATCCTGTTTTCGTATCCACTCTCTTAGTCTGTGCCTTTTTATAGGTGAGTTGAGTCCATTGACATTAATTGATATTAATGACCAGTGGTTGTTAACTCCGGTCACTTTTTTAGTAGTAGAGTTTGTGTGTTTCCCTTCTTTGAATTGAGCTGGTGAAGGGTCTCTAGATGTCTGAGTTATTGTGGTCATTGTTGGACTCCTTGGTTAGTGATTTTCCTTCTATTACTTTCTGTAGAGCTGGATTTGTGGCTACGTATTGTTTAAATTTGTTTTTATCCTGGAAAATTTTGTTTTCTCCATTTATAGTGACCGAAAGCTTGGCTGGGTATAGTAGTCTGGGCTTGCATCCATGGTCTCTTAGTTTTTGTAGTACATCTATCCAGGACCTTCTGGCTTTCATGGTTTCCATAGAGAAGTCCGGTGTAAGTCTGATAGGTTTACCTTTATAAGTAACTTGGCCTTTTTTCTTTGCGGCTCTTAATATTCTTTCTTTATTCTGAATGCTTTGTGTTTTGATTATTATATGGCGAGGAGATGTTTTTTTTTGATCCAGCCTATTTGGTGTTCTGTATGCTTCTTGGACCCTCATAGGTACCTCCTTCTTTAGGTTGGGAACGTTTTCTTCTATAATTTTATTAAATATATTTTCTGGACCGTTGAGTTGCACTTCTTCTCCTTCTTCTACTCCAATTATTCTTAGGTTTGGTCTTTTTATTGTGTCCCATATTTCCTGAATGTTTTGCGATTAGAACTTGTTGGACTTACTGTTTTCTTTGATCAGTGCGTTTATTTTCTCTATGTTATCTTCAGCATCTGAGATTCTTTCTTCTATCTCTTGTATTCTGCTGGTTATGCTTGTTTCTGTAGACTCTATTCGTTTACCTAAATTTTCCATGTCCAGCCGGCCCTCTGATTGTGTTTTCTTCTTTGCTTCCATTTCAGTTTTCAAGTCTTGAACTGTTTCCATTATCTGTTTGATTGTTTTTCCTTGGTTTCCTAGGGTATCATTCACTGATTTATTCAATTCTTCAAACTTTCTGTTATACTTCTCATCCATTTCTACCAGGGCATTTTTTACATGCTGTTTAAGGGCGTCAATCACTTTCATAAAGTCAAATTTTTCTGCTTCTTCTTGGTTAAGGTGTTCCTGTGCTCCTGTTGTGAGGTCGCTGGGTTCTGGTGGTTTCATGTTGTTCTTCAGATTGCTGGCGCCTGCCCATCTCTTCCTCCGAATGCTCCTCTATGGATCTACTTTTACAGGATCAGGTCTCCTTGGCCACTGTTGTACCTTCCCAGTGATGTCGCTCCCCAGTGATGGCTCTCCTAGTGCCCCAGTGATGACTCTCCTGGTGCCCGGATTGGTTCTCCGAGCTGCTTGGGTAGCTCGTAAACAAAGGGCCTGACTTGCTTGCTGCAGGCAGGCCGTCCAGATGGAACTTCTCAGCACCTAAACCTGGCCTCCTGGTGGCCCAAGCCTTAGTGTAGGAGCTTAAAATTGTTCTTGAGCATTGGTCCTAGCTTACACCAGGGCAGGGTTGGGGGGAGGGTGCTGGGGGGCTGAGTCGTGAGTAAGAA
>JABTXL010001273.1:7076532-7206252 GCA_025134845.1 Neodon shergylaensis
CCCCTGGATCACACACACTCACCCGTCCAGAAGGAATTCCACAGGGCCGCAGCTCAGGGGACAAAAGGAAGAAATGGCAGGCAGGGCGGGGTCCAGGAGAGCACACGGGAGCCAGGAGCACCCAGTCTGGAGGTGCTTGGCTCGCTTACAACAGGGCAGGGTTGGGGGGAGGGTGCTGGGGGGCTGAGTCGTGAGTAAGAAGGTGCTTGTAAGTTTTGTGAAAATCTATACTGAAATTGATACTCATGGAACATTTGATATTCATGCTGTAATCAAATATTCTTCTTAGAGATTCAAATGATAGCATAATTATAAGGAAATTCATAGCCTGTATCATAATAGTTATGCTTCCAGGGTTGAGGCCCTTTATAAAGAAGGTGTATCCTAAGTTAGACAAAGAGAAACAACACAAGAGAAATATTGTGGTTTTACCAGGAAAAGGAAGTTGAAAGTTCTCAGAATCATACTAGACTTTTTAGTGTCATCTCTGAAAAAAAATGAGTAAAGCTAAGAAGTTATAAAGGAAGGGTCTATATAAATGATGATTCAACAGTAGGTGTCATTCTGCTGGTACCATAGAGTCACTACAGCCTTTGAGAAAAATGTATTTGATTTCTATAAGAAAGCCAGTTCAATAACTGGTCGACGCTGCACACAAGTCACTACAGAGGTGAACCAGTATAGCAAACATTTCTACTCTGACTCCTCATTCTTTCTTCCCAAATAAATCTTCCACTTGACTGAGGTGAGTCGGTACAAACCTGTGCCCTGGCATCTGAGAGGTTGAGGCATAAGTGTGATGCCAGGCTGGCTGCATAGTGAAAACCTCTCTGAAAACAAACCAAATCCCCATTGCTTCAACCTTCCTGAGCCCCCTCCTTTCCTATGGCATGGATATTCTTATTGTGATGTGATATTCACCAATAAATGCCATAATTCCTTGGATATTTCTCCTGTCTGATTCTATTTTAGGTTGAAACTCACAAAAGTAGAATGAATGCTAAGGTAAAAGAAAAACAGGACCACAAAACAAAGAAAAAGGGTTGTTTGCTTTGCTTTGCTTCAGTAACAGCTAGGTCTAGAGCTCTGGGGTAGACATGCTGTTTCAAATGAAAAAAAGTAACAGCAAAGATGCCACTTTAAAACAAGAAGGAATATAAAGAGTTCAAAATATTTCATCTTTACTACAAAAGATATAGAAATCTTAATACTATTCTAAGTATTAAAATACTGTGTATTTCTAGACATAGCTGAATATATTTAATCAGGTTTTGAAATTATATTTTACATTTAAATGTTTCTTTAGATATTGCTATCTTTATTCTACTCATATCTTAACATCTGTCAGATAAATCATATTATCTTTATATTACTTTGAGTGAGTGTTTGCCATTTAAGTGAATTTAAAACATATTTATTGCATTATCTAGGTTGTAATTTTCTAGGTCAAAAAGAATTTGAAAAGTAAAACCATCTACTCATACACATACGGCTCAGACAGTAATGATAAAAGGTACCTCTCCTGACAGGGTTTACTGTCTTCATTAATATGACTATTATTCCTTTATATTTGTTTGCACAACTATTATTGCCTGAGTATCTTACCCTTGTACTAACTGCTTGCAAACAGAAACTTCCTGAAAGATTCCCTAAAAGAATTCTTGACCCGATAGTGACCAGATCTTTTTTAACCTATTGTCTCAAGAAACCTGCCTTGAGATTTCCATATGGGCACTACACATGCCTGTTGTGCATATACAGTACCATACACACTTAAACACATAAAACAGATTAGAAGACAGAAAATAGAAAGATACAAATTAACTTCTGATCATAAATCAATACTTCTCCTCTGCTTTCTACTCAGTGTTACCTGTTGTGGAATATTTGTACCATGTGAAGATATGTTGCTGTAATTGGTCTAAAAAGAGCTGACTGGCCAATAGCTAGGCAGGAGGTTTAGGCAGGACTTCTGCACAGAGAGAGAGGAAGTAGGGGATGAATCTACATTTGGGAGACTCCAGGAGACACAAAAGATGCTTGATGGCAGTATGTGATAAAACATAGGTTAGTAGAAATGGGTTAATTTAAGTTATAAGAGCTAGTTGAAACTAAACCTAAAATAAGGCTAACCTTTCATAATTAATAATAAATCTCCATGTCATTATTTGGGAGCTTACTGGTGGGAAAGAGAAAGACTTATTACATTTGACATCAAACATGGGGATGCCTATTTCCACATAGGACCTTAGAAAACCTTTTTTAAAAAGATTTCAAAAACATAAATTTGGAGCCAGATATGGTTTCTTAGTCCTGCAATCTTCCAGGCAGGTAGGTGTTTGGCATACAGAGGCATGGCTACAGGCATCTGACAGTCGGCTGGAAGCCAGTGCCATGTACCATGCACTAATATGAGTCATGGGTGGCTGAAATGGCAGTGTAATCGTTGTTTCATGTGGTCAGAGAATGCTGCAGGTGTGTAATAAAATTGTGTCCAGACATAGAAAACCTCTAAAAAGGTACAGTATGTTTAAAACGTACTTAGAAGGAAGAGGGATTATTTGAACAAAGTGGTCAAGTCATGATGGGGATACACATAGAGAGAGCTATCCCAAGCTATTGGGAGCTCACTGACACTGGACTGATAACTGGGGAACCCGCAATGGAACAAACTAGGCCCTCTGAATGTGAATGGCAGTTCTGTGGCTTGGGCCATTGTCAGTGAAACCAGGATTTATCATCCCCGGTGCATGAACTGGATTTTTGGAGCCCATTCCCTGTGGAGGCATACCTTGCTCAGTCACAATACAGGGGCAAGGGGCTTAGTCCTGTTTCAACTTGTATATCAGGCTTTGTAGACTCCCTATGAGAGGCTGTACTTATTCTGAGGAGTGGATAGATAATTGAGTGGGTAAAGATGGTGGGGTGGAATGTAGGAAGGGAGGGGGAATTGTGGTTGATATGTAAAATGAAAAAAAAGAACATTTAAATATTTTTTTCCTTTTTTATTGATTTTTATTGAGCTCTACATTTTTCTCTGCTCCCCTTAAATTTTTTTTAAAAAATAAAATGTACTTAGATGCTAAAGAAAGAAGGGGCTGGAGAGATGGCTCAGTGGTTAAGAGCATTGCCTGCTCTTCCAAGGGTCCTGAGTTCAATTCCCAGCAACCACATGGTGGCTCAGAGCCATCTGTAATAAGGTCTGGTGCCCTCTTCTGGCCTGCAGGCATACACACAGATAGAATATTGTATACATAACAAATAAATAAATATTAAAAAAAAAGAAAGGAAAATAAGTATAGACAGTCATAAAAATAGTTTAAAAATAATAAAGTAAAGCTGTTCAAGAAAGAGTAAAGTAATATAAAAATAAGACATGTAAAGATGGAAAATACACAGGGTGTCTGGATCCTGTATGGTACTTTGTTAACTTTGAAATGTTTTAAATGCTAATGTGCAAAAAACAATAACTGTTAAAAGATATTGGATTATGCAAACTGTTAGATTAAATCCATCTTTATTTTAAAAATGTATTAACCTCAAAATAGAAGTCAGAAAATATGTTGTTTTGAAAGGAAAGTTATGTTTCCTATGGAAACAAAAGATCAGATTTGATTTGGGAAAACTCTATGAAAGTCTTGGCTACAGACATGAGGAAAAAATAGTAAACAAGAAAGGCTATGGGCAGGTGACATATATGCTGATCCCTCCATTATGGAAACAGGTCTGAGACTGGATAAAACATGCTAGCTACAGAATCTTCGTGACTTATTATTACATGCTATCCTTTCATATGGCATGGATAGAAGTTTGGTTATACAGTCCAAATAGACTTATAAAGTTGGCAGGTAACTTTTACCCACTCAAACATAAAACAAAAAAATCTGTATCTTAAACTTTCACTGACTTATACATATCAAACATTCCAATATGTGTGTTAATGCAGATATGTAAAGGTTTATGTGTTTTCAGAAAAAAGGCACCAGACTAATCAATGTAAGTAGACCAGGTGATCCAACTTCTCAGAATGTCTCTGTTGCAGTTTCCTCAAAATTCTGTTTCCAGAACAACTTCAAACTTTATCTGAGATTGTATAAACTCACAGTCCATCCAGGACTTCAGATAAGCTCTATACATTTTTTTCTACCATACAGGGACTAAATAAGAAAATAAATATACAGCTAGGTCTCCCAGGATTTTCTCATCATCCCAATTTTCTCAGGATTCCCTAAAGATGCTGTTGCCCACAGACAACAGGAAGCAGGATGTTCACATTTCCAAGAGGTAATGTGGGTGTCTTTATATCATTCAATGGATTATGCATATTTATCTTTGCTTAGGGGATTGGTAACAAATTGTTATTAGTTGTAGTCAGGAAAAAAAGCTGAACAAAAATTATCTTCAAGCTCTCTTTCTGAAAGAAAAAAGAGGAGATAGAGTGTAGAAATGTTGAGATTAAAAAGGCAAATTGATTCTACTTTTGAAATAAAAAAACTACTAGTCTCAAATATTTTACATTGCTATGGATTTTTGTATATTGATACATTTAAGGTTATTTTCTCATATTGTATATATATTTCTATTTGTTTTTAAGTTATTGTGCCTTTCCACATCATTTAACAATGTAAGGTAAAGTTCTAGCCCTTAAATGCTATTTAGGATAATAAAGACAGCTTAGTAGTTAATCATCTAAAAATCAAGTTTGTGTTCATGTTAGGTATGTTTTCAAGGTCAAACAGAGATATATTTTAAATAAGTAGATGGTCTTCAACTGCTTCAGAGACCTACAGAATATGGCACTTTTTTAATAGCCTATGGCTTTCTATAAAAATAAGACACATCTGCCACTGCAGCACCAATTTACTTCAAAAACAAATGGTGGGCATCGAAGGACCTCCATTTAAAGTTTTCATTCAGTGTGGCAACACTAACTTTGGGCAAGAAACTTTCCTTGCCTCAGTTGCTGATAGGATGCTATCTAGTATGGACTAGCATGACACAAAACGAGGTGACTGGTGGACATTGCAAAGACAAGACAGTTCTTCAAAATGCCTTCTTCACAAGATATTTTAGGCTTTTGTCCAAAGATGAATGTCCTAACATTACAAAGGAACCTTGGTGTCTGTCCAGGCAGTCAGATGTCTCTGTTGTTTCTTAGTTTTGGAAGTAATTTGTAGTAAGAGGCCACTTGTTTGTTCCCAGCTACTCAGCCCTGAAATAACCACACAGAAACTATATTATTTGCAATACTGTTTGGCCAATAATTTAATCATAGTTCTGGCTAACTCTTATATTTTAAATTAACCTATCTCCATTAATCTGTGTATCACCAAGTGGTTGTAACTTACCAGCAAGGTTCTGTCCAGTACCTGTCTCTGGCAGAGCTATATAGCTTCTCTTGACTCCATATTTCTCACAGCATACAGTATAATTTTCCTGCCTAGTTCTACTCTGCCCTATCAACAGGCCAAGGCAGTTTCTTTATTCATTAATCAACAAAAGCAACACATATACAGAAGGACTTCATACATCAGTTGTTTGCTCTGCATTTCTTCTTTCATCAGATAAAGATTCCTTCTCAAAACTTTGATGGAGTTAAAGACTAGATAGTTATAGTTTTCTTGTTACCAAATTCAGAAAAGAAATTCACAAGAGAGGTATAAACTATATAAGGTTGAGAGACATAAAAGCTTAGATTGTTTATCTAAGAAAACATTTTAAAGTCTAAAAAGATAATTTGCAGATGGTGACACAAGTTAGGATAGAAAGAAAATTATGTACATAACTTTTGACTCACCAAGATAGGATATATAATATTATTTTCTCTGAATTTTTCAAATACAGATATACTGTACATTGTAAAAACAATTCTTACCTGATAATTCTTATTGTTTATACTTTTACTATGTAAGAGTTGAAACCTTTTCTTTTTATTTAGTTAAAATGGGGAAGTGATGTGGGATATTTTTATATTGTGTGAAGATATATATTACTGTGTTTAGTTTAATAAATAGCTGAATGGTCAAAAGCTAGGCATGAGGCATAGGCAGAACTTATGGGCACAGGGAGAGGAGGTAGGGTAGGAGATAAATCTAGATGTGGGAGAGACTTCAGGAAACATGGAAGAAGCAGGATAAGTAGTACATGGAAGAATTTAGATTATTAGGAAATGAGTTAATTTAAGTTATAATAGCTAGTTAAAAACAAATCTAAGCTAAGACCAAGCTTCATCATTAATAATAAGTCTCTGTGTTATTATTTGGGAGCTGGCTGGTGGAACAGAAAAAGACTCGTTACAGTTTTCAAAGATGTGAAAGCAGTGATTTCTTTCACTGGGATAAGCAATACTGTCTATTGTGCCTTAAAACTAGGCTCAATCAGCAAAGACAACTTTCTGCAACCCCTTTCTTAAAATACTTGATTCATCAATATCTTGACAAAAACATGAACTCAGGGGAAAATAGAAAATGAAAATCTTAGGTCCAGATTTTATCTGACTTCAAAAGAGACTAATGAATGTGGATGAGAAGAATCCTGCCTTGTTTCTAATTTTGACTTTGTAACTTATTATCATTTTTCTCCTTTCTGTTAACAAAACAATTTCTTTAAGAAATCTATTCTCTCTACTCTGGCTGAGACTCTCTCTCTTTGCATTACTAAAAGTGGGGCAATTGGTAACAGCCTGGACAACAAGAAAGTCCTTTCAAAAGTCACAGTAACTAACACACAATCCATCAAAGTCAGAGAATGAAAGAAATTTCATCATCTCTGGAATCCCAGATTGCATGGTTGATGAAGTCTGGCAAAGCACGTGACCACCATTCCCACTACTTGTTACATACTTGATTGAGAAGAACACCACCACAATGACAGGACCCAATGGCAGACAATATGAACAGACCCGATGACTTAAAAGCTCTTGAACATTGCTGTAGCATCACTCTCTAGTGTGGTAATTGATCAGGAATTCAGTTCATCCTAGTAGCTTTCTGGCACAATAATCAAAGCTCTTTCTGTGACCAAAAGAAACATATTAATCGGCTGGTCCCTGGGGCAAGGTGAGCAAACCCCAGGGCAGGGTTAAATGTGCCTCCCTGGACTATTACTAAACTAATCCAGGTTTATCTAGAAACACAATCAAGTGTTTCCACTAACCTTGGCATGGCTTCAATCATGTTTTAAGCTCTTTGGGTTTGGGCTTCAATTGGGAGTATAATAACTATATTCTTATCATTACAAGCAGGGAAACTACAGATACCTTGCCCTGGAGAGCTTTATCTATAGTTCACTGGTATTTATGCTAGGTGGATGCCTCTCTCTCAGTTCTTGTAAATACTTTTGATATTCATCAAAAAGTAAATTTCAGTACTTCTGTTCTATAACATGTTTTAAAAACTTAGTTCTTTCATTGGAGAAAACCCATTTATCTTCTCCTAAATTTAGTGAAGTATTATAACTGTTACAATTTAAAACTCCTGAAGAAGCTTAAAATTGGCATTGAATAAAAGAAAAACTGGGAAACCATAAAGCAAATACAATTTTAGTCTAAATTTAGAGGAAATGAGAGCAAAAATTTGGCTGAATTTAGAGATATGAAAAAAATGTCTGGATTCCATGCACACTACATTGTAACTATTATTGTAAATAACACTTAAAATAATAATTTATTTAACTAGCATATATAAATGTTTTAGTATAGTCATCAAATAATGGTTTGATTTTACTTCCTCCCCATAAAGTACATCATATCTATATATTCCTGGAGGTGACTACAAATGTCCTTAGTTATCAATAGCTTGCAAACACAAAATACGTTCCTCATACAAACATCATGTCCATCTCATAGCTAACACTCATAGCATAGCCACAAACTGGATCATTAACTGCTTATTGTGGCAAAAATTGACAACTCATCCATTAATGATTAAAGCTGCCATTCTCATCGCTTTAACCAAGACTAATGTCAGTGGGGTAGAAAAATGCAATTTTGCCAGAGGAAATTCACTAAAGATCCATTCACTAATGATCCGCTCATGTTACTATTACTCTGAGTGAGAAGAGATTTTTCCAAGCCCTGGCATCAAGCAACAGGAGTCAAAGAGAAAATTTGGGTATAAACATTCCAAGTTGATTGGTCTGCTGTCTGAGAAGATCTGAGCTGACAAACAGGTAAACAGCAAAGACTCCAGGGTACTATATTTTCTGAACTTACTCTTCTTACTCTTACATCTTGCAGAGGTAGCCATTTATTTGTTAAAATAATCCTATTAAGAAGGGACACAGAGTCAGGCACTGGCAACACATCCCTTTAATCCCAAAACTCAGGAGGCTGAGGCAGGAGGATATCTGTGAGTTTGAGGACAGCCTGGTCTACAGTGTGAGTTCTAGGACAAGCTCCAAAGCTACATTGAGAAACCCTGTCTTGAAAAAACAACGAAAAACAACAAAAAATAGGGGCACAGAAAACTGATGAATCTAATATATTCTAAATACCCTCACTGATGAGGCATCCAGTACTCTGTACAGGATTTTCTTATGCTAAGGATTCAGCAGTAACCATGAGATTAAAAGCATAGTGTTTCCTCAGAGTATTGTCAACATATGATACAGAAGATGAACAGCTGTCATCTGCTACCTTCTATTTCTTTCCAAGGGAGAGAAGAAAAGAAATTTTTTCTTGGCTCTACTGGTGAGTATTTTTAAATAAGAAACATTTCTATTGAGAACAAGAGAATTGCATTCACTTTTTGTTGATTCTTGCTCTAATGTTACCAGCACTTTCTAAGTGTGCTTTGCTTTTAGTGATATGCTTACATAATAATGAATGGCCATATTTCAGAAAACTTATTGGCTCAGTGCCGGAGAATTATGACTTTCTTTTACTCTTCAAAAAGGAGAAAAAAATTAGAAAAGAGAAAAAAAATTAGAAAGAATCAAGTTTAGTAGGAGAGTTCTAATTTTAACCCTGGAAGTTCCAAAACACGCTTTCTAAAATGAACTAAGATACAGGTTAACAGGAGAGGGAAACATACTTTAATTCACAAGGCCACACAAGATACGAAACTCAAAAATGTTCAATCAGTTATTGACTATAGGAGATAATAAAATTGGTTGATGGAGGGGACAAAGACTATTTTTGAAGAGTAGTTGTTAATTTATTGGAGTTAAGAATATTTGTGGAAACAATGAATAGCCTCTTCTGGAGGTGATAACAAGTTAGAGGAGGATAAAGTACAGAAGTCTGCCATGAACAGAACTCCCTAGTTCAGAGAAAGCAGCTAAGAAACTACAGTCTGAAGGCTGCAAACTGAACCTGGGTTCTCTAAGGGAGTAACAGTAATGCTTAATTGAGCTATCTCCCCAGTCCTCAGGTCAGCCTTATTTTAATGAAATACAAATGAAATTTCCGGGGTTGTAAAAAATTGACAGTAAGACCCTAGTATGCAATAGAAGAAAATACTTAGGCCACTGACCTCAAACACATGAGAGATATTAGTTTTACTTATTGCAAAAGAATGTTTCCATTGTCCCTTTTGAAATGAATAGAAAAGCAGGAATTCATTCAGGAAGGGTCAAATGCACTGAGGCTGGATAAATGAAATTGATATGGTAATTACTCTTACATGGATCATCATGCCGACAAACATCATAAACACAGCAGTATGATGAATTACAAGCATTCCATCACAGAGAAGCTGGAGAGATGAGCTTCATGGGCATATTTAAAAATGTGTTGCTCTAACAAAGTGGAAAAGAACAAGTGAGTAAAAACTCTTCCCAGAAGCCATTATAAATAATTCATGCAAAACAGTTTTAAAATTGCTACAAAATTCAATTTAAACTGGGTGCAATTTTTTTTCTCACACTATTCCTCTTAGCCTCCAAATCAGCATGCATTCTGGAGCCACAAGTTTCCTGAAGTATGGAGGTTGGGGGGAGAGTGTAATTCCTATCATTAAAGAGCAGACTTGATTTCAAAAACTATAACATCAACATGAGCAATCTCTCTCTGAGCTCCTACTGAAGAGGCCTCACATACCCAGCACTGCCCCTGGTCCTCTGCTAGCCATTCAAGGTCCCTCTGATGCTGAATTAAACTACTAATCACACTTGTCTGAGATTTGTAAAGATTTCGTTTCCATTTTGGCTCTTTCAGTCAGGCAACCTTGCACCAATCTCTTAAAACCATCGGAGTTTTACTGCTTTGACACAGACAAAATAACAGCATCTTTCAATTCTATTAATAGTACTTCTATAAAAAAATTAGAACAAAAGATCCAGAATCTTTACAGGTATAGTTCTGCCTTCTGCGGAGTCATGGAGACCACTCTAAATGAACATTCTCCTCCAGAGACAGTGGTGGTAAGCATGGTTATTTCTAGAAGAAAACTTTTTGTTGAGAGACTTGCCTGCATTCTCATTTGCATTTAAAAGAGACAAACTAGCCTGTGTCTGTGATTTAAAGATGATTACTCAGTGTGTGGCCACATTAAGTTTATTTTGTGTGTTTTTTTTTCTTTTCCTTAAATTTACTGTGAAAAACAAAGCAGGCTTAAAGTGTTTTTGCTGAGGCTGTTGTAAATTATTTTTAGACCATTTAAATTCTTATATAATTACTTGTCTTACATAACAATTTGCTGAATGAAGTCAACAGGTTATATTTCTTTCTTTATTCTTTGATATTATATATGTAACAAGGATTTTAGCAGAGGAAGTAGTGAATCTGGGAGGGATAGGAGGGAGAAGAGAAAAGAAAAAATTATATAGTTATATTTTAACTAAATAATAAATAATTTGACCTTAAACTGATACTAGTTCTAAATTATCCTGACACCAAGCTAAAAAGTTGATTTAGGCCCCTGTTTAACTTATTAAAACCTTTTCAGAGTTTTAATCTTAAAGATTTAAAGTAAACAGGCAAGATGGCTCCTTGGATAAAGATGCTTGTCACACAAACCAGCACTAGACCTTTGTTATACAGTAGAATTTACAGCAGGAACAGTAGTCCACTTTCTATTACTGTAGCAGAATACTTGTGGTAAACAACATATAAGAAATAAAGATGCATACTATCTTAGTTTTAGAAGTTTTAGTTCATATTAGGTTTGCTCCTTTACTTTCTACACCCATGAAAAGGACAAGGTAGATGGTTAGATGGAGGAATGTGCCTTACTCAGTCAGGAAACAAATGAGGATTGGAAAAGTCTGGAGTCCCAGTATCCTATACAGTTTGCCTTCAGGACCTTGATGGTTTGTTGTTTGTTTATTTTTATCCTCATGCCACTGGACACTACTCCTTTAAACACCCACCTCATCCCTACAGGTCTAGACATTGGTGACCAGGCCTATGACATGTGCACCTTTGTGATGTGGCTGTCAATATGCTTCTTTATCATTAGTTAATAAATAAGCTGATTTGGCTAATAGCCAGGCAGAAAAACCCCCAAAATTCCATTGTTCTGGGGAATGTGGGCATAGTTTTCTGGGCTACTTCCTGCTGATTGGGGGTGTTGGTAATTTTACAGGGACCCAAAGAAAATTTAGGATTATGGACAAGTCCTGACTAGAATATTCTGTGAGGCTGGGTCACCTCAGCCAGAAGTCTTGAAGATGCACTAAATGCATAACTCAGAAGAAACTGCAAGAGAGGTGCTCTGAACCATTGGGTCGTCTGGTCTATCCTTTTTATTGGAGGTTTTTTTCAGGGGGTCTTCCTCGATCAAACCTTATTTTTCTTAACCCAGAATGAATCCACAGCCTCTCATTTCTGGTGAAAATGAAAACAAAATCTCTTCTTCAAAGTAAAGTATCTTTTGACTGAAATTTGGAAGTCAAGGGATTATCAAAATATGTAGGTTAGATTAATCCAGCAGCATCTATACTAAAATGCCTTTTAGCAACTGTTGCTCCTTCCTCAGCAGTCTAACAGTTCAAAGACAACATAAGAGACAGAGTTTCTCCATATATTTTTGGCTGTCCTGGATCTCACTCTGAAGACCAGCCTGGCCTTGAACTCATAGAGATTTGCCTGCCTCTACCTCCCAAGTCATGGAATTAAAGGTGTGTGCTACCATGCCAGGCTACTCTATTTTTTAAGAACTTTCTCTATCCTTTTTTCTTTTCTCTCCAAAGCCTATGTATATTTTCTAAAACACCGTAAATTGTTTTTTCATTTGAATCTGTCTTTGTTGTATATATTTATCTTTTTCTGAGCACATAAGTCTTTAATCGACTAAGCAGCATGACTAGGATAAAAGCTGCAGCTTTGACAGCTGCCTCTGCCCCAATCCTTAGCCTTTTGAAAGTCTACCTTCATGGCAGAAGTTCAGGTGAGAGCCACATTTAATGCCCAAACTCTGTAGTTGTTTCTAGATCCATGACACCACAAAGAACAGACCCCTGGCAGCTCATAAACACTATTTAAGTGTTTAGTAGGAGGACCTCTTAAAAGAGATGCAAGGATTTTTGCCACTAACGCTGAGTCAGGAAGACTCTTTTTAAAGGAACAGCACCTATGCTTACCTTTAGTTAGCAGAGCCTACTGGAATAAAGATGGTTACCAAGAAGCTGCACTCAACTCTGTTCTTTTTTGTCTAGAATCCCTTCCCAAGCTCACTCAGATTTTATGTGGATGTACTTTCTGAACGTTAGGTGCCATTTATAAACAGAAGTTTCTGTCCTGCCCAGTTCTGCAGCACTTCAGTTCAAAATAAACACACGGAGGTTTATGTTAATTATAAGCTGTTTGGCCTTTTGCTCAGCTATTATGACTTAATATTATTCACCCATAATTTTTGTCTGTGTTTAGCCATGTGGCTAGGTACCTTTTCTCAGTAAGACCTTCTCATCTTGTTTTCTCTGTGTCTTGCTTGTGACTGACTCTGCCTTTCTTCCTCCCAGAATTCTCTTAGTCTGGTCACCCTGCCTATACTTCCTGCCTGGCTACTAGCCAATCAGCATTTTATTAAACCAATATGAGAGACAATTTTTTATAGTATACCAGAGCATTATCCCACAGCAATTGAACTAGACTCTGAAACTATAAGCAAGCTACCAATTAAATGCTTTCTTTCATAAGATTTGCCTTGGTTTTGGTGTTCCTTCACAGCAGTAGAAAAATCTAAGGCCATCATGAAAAGTGCATCATGAGAGTTGTGTAGGTTATCCATAGTTTAATGTGGAGGAAAATGTGTATTCAAAGGGGAAAAATAGGCTAATGCAATATTTCTGAAGAAATATTGCCTATGCTTCTTTTCTAGAAGCATATGTCTGAATAAAGATATAAGTCACTAAAATTGTCCAAATTAACTTTTATAATGGATTCATTTACTTTCATGCTGAATGTGAGGTACTGTCTAAGAAAAAATAAATAAAATGTTAACACTTTGCTATAGAAATCCATGTTTTTCTCTACCTAAGAGGCTCCCAGAGTGTAATTCCAAGTGACTTGTCTAAACTTACTTCATTCTTTTCTGTTCTTTAGAGTCCATAACATATGTTCTTTCAAGAATTTACTGCATTCATTTTTCTTCTTCTGGATTACCAATAAATGATCTCATCCCTGTGAGAGGTCAATTCTATTTCTTCTAGAAGCCATTAGTTACAAGTAGTCCATTGTCTAGTGGAGATCTCCCCAATTCCATGTTGCATGTTTATTGAAATGTAGGTTGTTCTGATACTGCTAATGCAGCCATTTCTGAGAGAGACAAGCTTTCAGCAGTTTTAACCAGAATTCTGGCCCTTAAAACTTGTCTAGGCCCCTTTCCACAGTGTTCTCTGCTTTACAACTCTGATGTTGAGTTATGAGCTAAGACTGGATTCCTCACAATCTGTAGATCTGCATTTATCCTGTTGTAATTTTTCTATGATAATCTCCATTTTCTGTAAAGAAAAGCTTTTCTTTGATGATGGGCAGTAGCTAAATTTATCAGAGAGTATAAGAATAAGATTTATAGCACAGCAAGGAACTATGATGGTCTATCATGCTTGTATTTGTATATTCTTACACATGCATGTATATTTAGGTGCATAAATAGATGATAGATAAAATAATAATAAAACTTGACAGAGGGAAGGGTCTTGGGAGGAATTTGAGGGAGAGTAACTTAGAGGAACTAGAAGTAGGAAATGGAAGAGGAAAATAAATGTGATTCTATTTCAATTAAAACATTAAAATGATGAAAACAAACTGAAATAAATATGGCTTTAAAAAAAGACATTTACTTTAAATACTTTTGTCCTGATACCATCTTGTTCTAGGTAACTTTGGTCTTGATGTCTTGTTCACACACTCTCTGATTCATAAAGCCTTCTAACTTAGCCATCTTCTTTCTTCTCCAATGACACAGGTGGTGCTATCTTTGAATGACATTAACATTTCATCGATCATCATCACAAACTAGCAATTATTTATGCACACATTCTTGGTTACCTTATTCATTAGTACATAATTAGTATGCCACTGTAACACATAGTAGGTACCAAATTACAATATTAGCTAAAGGCATATATATATATATATATATATATATATATATATATATATATATATGGATTGATTTGTAACAAGAATTTTAAATTTTCTTAAGCTACTTCTATAAGCTCACTATATGTGAATATATATATATATTGCTTTGGTGATAGGAGACATACTTTTTTCTTTTTAAAATATTTTCTTCCCTCATACAATACATCCCAACCAAAGTTTCCTCTCACTTCATTCCTCCCTGTTCGCCCTACCTCTGCTCTCTTCCAAAGCCATTCCCCTCCATTTTCCTTCAGGAATGGGCATACATTTCTTAATAAATAAACAGTTATGTGTGATCAATTTTCCTGAAATATCACACATTATCACTAATGGGAGATCATTGGGATTGAGAGCTTTGGACAGTGAATAAATCATGAGGATAATAAAAAATAGGATCAATGTCATTATAAAAGAGGCACCTGTGAGCTTCCTCTTCTCTTCTGCTAAATGAAATTTCAGCATTAGGAATGATATTTACAAAGTAAGAAATAGATCCTCATCAGTGTCTATACCTGGTTATATGTCATCTTAGATTTTCTAATCTCTAGAATTATGGGAAATAATTTCAGTTATACATAAGATCCTCAGATTATTATAACATGTTACTGATGGAGGAAGATCATTGGTTAATTAAATAAAGAAACTGCTTGCCCTGATAGGTTAGAACATAGGTGGGTGGAGTAAACAGAACAGCATGCTGGGAGGAAGAGGAAGTGAGCTCAGAGACACCATGCTCCCCGTTCCCGGGCAGATGCAGGCGATGAATCAAGCCGCCAGGTCAGACATGCTGAATCTTTCCTGGTAAGACCGGTGCTACACATTTTATTAGAGATGGGTTGATCAGGATATCAGAATTAGCCAGTAAGGGCTAGAGCTAATGGGCCAAGCAGTGCTTAAAAGAATACAGTGTCCATGTAATTATTTCATGGCATAAGCTAACCAGGCGGCCAGGAGCCGGGCTGTGGGAAGAGGCCCGCAGCTCCTTCAACAGAATGATGCCAAGACGTGTTTACAACTGAATTCACTGAAAGCCTGAGAAAGCTTGGGAAAGAGTAAAGCATGTTTTCTTGGTAGCAACAATTTCTCGGGTCTACTCTGATTGCTAGAGGTAAGCAAGCGCTCTCATTAAGAGAGGCTTCCTGACTCAGTTTTAGCTGCAAAACCCTGCAGCTGATTAAGAGGTCCTGCCACGAAACACTTAAACGGTGTTGACGAAAAGCTGAACGCATGCTTTTCAGTTTTCAGCTGTAGCAGGAAAAAGGCTGCACCGTTTAAAAATGCCAGCTTTCTGGGCTGTCCTGCCAAGGCAAACTCTGACTCTTTTACGCAGGCGGTTCGTGTGGTTTGCAAGCACAGGCTGCTGAAGCTCGCTTGCTGGCAGGGACCTTGAAATGCCATAGAGTTGTGGCAGTAAACATGGCTACAGCCAGTACCTCAGCCATGAGGCTGGAAAGCTAAGGAATGGGCTGGATCCAGCCATCAAAGCCACGGCTTTAGTCCTACTGATATTGCTTGGTAAATTAAAGACTCATGTGGTCAAAAAAGAGACATATACAGTAAAAGAAAGATTCAAAGAAAAAAGAAAACTTTTAAATGATTTACAGTGTATTAAAAATATATGCAAGCTAAAAGTTAAAGTTCTTAAAAGTTAAAAAAAGGAAGAAAGAGAATAGTTGGGTGTGGTAGTACACACCTTTAATCCCAATGCTTGGGAGGCAGAGGCAGATTGACCTCTGTGACTTCAAGGTGTGGTAGCACACGCCTTTAATCCCAGTGCCCAGAAGGCAGAGACAAACAGATCTCTGTGAGTTCAAGGTGTAGTAGCATACACCTTTAATCCCAATGCCTGGGAGGCAGAGACAGGTGGATCTCTGAGAGTTCAAGGACAGCCTGGTCTACAGAGTTATTCCAGGCCAAAGATATACGGAGAACCTGTCTCAAAAAGAAAAAAGTTAAAAGTAAAAATAAATGAAATAAAGGTTAAAATAAAGCCGCACAAAGATGGAAAATACACAGAAAATCTTGATACTGTATGCTATTATGCTCTCTTTGAATTGTTTGAATGCTGAGGAAAGAGCAACAGCTGCTAAAAGATATTTGTTTATAAATGCTGCTGAACTAATCCAAAATAGATATTTTGAAAATACCTTGACTTCAGAATTTGGATCTAAGGATATGATGCTTTGGAAAGGAGTTTCTTCTTTTGTTTTCACAGACAATGACACCCTGTGGATTGCTTCCATCCCAATATGGTATGATAGACCACGCCCTACTGAAGGGTTTCTGTGAACACCTTCAAAAAATTACTTCACTCGACTTCTGACTGAGATGAATCTAGCACACAGGTTATACCATGAAAGACTTAAATATCAGCGCCCCCATTCAGCAGGAAGCAGTTTGGAGACAAATAACTGCGCCCATATTCCCAAAAATTGTTTATAAATGTTCTTTTACATTTAAAGGGGGATATGATATAGATATGAATACTTTGCATTGATATGGATTTTGCTTTTTTGATATAAATTTAAGGTCAATTTTGTTATATGTATATGTATTTCTGATCTTGACTAAGGTATTATGATTGTGTAGTTCATTTAAAAAATGTAATGTATATAGGTTGTTAATGGATAATCATTAATAATAGTCAAGTTTGTAGTCATGTTAGTTAGATTTTCTGGATATATAGATATATATTTCAGTTAGATCGGCATTCTTCATATATTTCAAAGACTATGGAATATGCTATTAAATGTTTTAATAACTTAGGACTTTTCATGACAATGAGACACTCTGTTCCTGGCAGCACCAATCTACTTCAAGAAGATGATGGGCATCAAAAAGGATCCTTATGGAGTTTGATAGCCATTTGGGCAAGAAACTGTTCTTGCCTGAACTATTGTATAAACTGGACACAGAGAACCTGCAGAGAGAGGAATACTGAACTTGACTAAAGGTGAGATGATCTTTCGGGGTTCCTGATTCATGAAAGAGTCTGCAAGACATTCTTCAGGACAAGCAGATAGTGACTGCCTTTGAAATCTCCTGCTTCATGGAAATGTCTGCTGGAAACTATGGGCCTGTAGGCTGAAGATGGATGCCCCAACAGTACAGAGGAACTTTGGGTGACTGTCCAGGCAGCAAAATGTCCCTGTCATTTCTAGAGTTTTGAAAGTTGCTTATTTCTTGTTTACTTAGGTAATATTATATCCTTCTGGAGTCTTTGATGCAGTTGAAGAATAGATAGATAGTTAAGTTGTTTTCCTTTGTTATGATAAAGATAAAATAGATGTAAATATTGTAATTTTTACTTGATAACTGCTTTGTTATATGTAATTTTGCTATGTTAAAGTTAAAGCCTTCCTTTTTTGTTTAAACAGAAAAAGGAGAAATGATGGAGGAAGGTCATTGGTTAATTAAATAAAGAAACTGCTTGCCCTGATAGGTTAGAACATAGGTGGGTGGAATAAAAAGAACAGAATGCTGGGAGGAAGAGGAAGTGAGCTCAGAAATGCCATGCTCCCCTCTCCTGGGCAGACTCGATAGCTCTGGTCTCTGAGGCAGACAAGATTCAGCTCCGACCCAGGATGAACGTAGGCTAGAATCTTCCAGGTAAGCGCACCTTGGGGTGCTACATACATTATTAGAAATGGGCTAGTCCAGGTGCGAGAGTTAGCCAAGAAGAGGCTAGATATAATGGGCCAAGCAGTGTTTAAAAGAATAAAATTTTCTGTGTTGTTATTTCTGGTGTAAAGCTAGCCGTGTGGGAGCCGGGCGGGAAGAAAAGCAGGCCCACAGCTCTTATTACATGTTACAGCATTCTAAGAATACTGGCATAAAACATAGTAAGAACTAAGGGCTTTGCTATAAAAACATAGAAAATGTGAAAAAGATATCAATACTTTAGTGAGCTAAAATTCGTCAGTTTTGAGGCATAGTTTCAAGACAGCCTACTTCCGTGGGCAGAGCATAAAGAATGATCTTGGGGAAGATGTAAGAGAGTTGGTATGTAATAAAGGCTCATTCTGTTTCACAGATGGCAGCTTTGAGCAGGATGATAGTATGGTAGAAGGAGATTCTTCTTTGTTTTTGAAATTTTATCAAATCCAATAAGAACTTTTGAATTTAAGAATTTCACAGAGGCATATAGTAAGTATTAATCAAATCCATACGTACTCCCTCTCCTACTGCTCCTCCCACAACCATTTTTCCCTCTCAACTTCATGTACTCATTTGCAATCCAGAATCCATTTACTGCTGCCAACATGTGTATGGGGAAGGCCATCCACTAGAACATGGATAGACTATCAGGGGTCTCATCTCTGAAGAAAATTGATCTCTTCCTTCCCCAGAAGCAAACAATTGCCAATAATTCCTCAATAAAAGAGTGAGTTCCTAGATCCCTCTTTCATCCATGCTGATATTTTAGCAGGCATGACATATCTGAAAAAAAAAAAACAGAAAAAAAAAAAGCTGGGAAACATGAGTGCTACAATAATCATGAGACAGGACAGAATATGTTCATTTTAAAATAGTGGCAAAAAAATTATGGAAGAAACCTACTACTTTATGACTGGTGGTGTTAACTGGGCCAAGAACCCATGACTGGGTAGGTCATAGGCCCTAGTGAAGATCTTACTATTGCTAGCTAAATGGACATGATATTAAACTGACTCCTAAATATTTATATTTATGCCCATATTAGTACAGCTCTCAACTTTCTCAACAGAGAAACTTTTTAGCAGTATATGGTGATTAATATTCATAGCTAGTTCAGTTGTAGAAAATAAAAGACTGTGGAATGCTCATTGCACATAAAACTTCTGTATTACACACTGTCATAGAAGGTCATAGCAGAGAGGGCAATGAGTAGACTGAGGTTTTCCTTTAAGAAAAGATAAAGATTAGTTAATACTAAATTGTAGGTTATTTAACTGGTTGATCTCAAAGTTTGACCTTCATTCCAATTGTTATTGGCAAATATTAAAAGTTTGTGATTAGGACAGATTACATTGTCAGAACTGTTCTTTGGCTAAACCTGAGCTATGGCTTGGAGAGGATGTTGAATTAAAGAGAACAGGTCATTCTCTAGAGAATTGCATATACATGAATTATAAAACATATTAATGTTTGAACAAACATTACATAATTTTAGAAACATGCTAGGTGATAAAAAATGTTAATATCCATAATCTTAACTGAGTGGGGAGATTGAAATGAAATAAATAGATGGAGAAGGACAAACAATTCAAAATGTAATACAAATAATGGATGTTGTTATGAGTGAAGCAGATCAGAAAAGGAAAAAGCTTCATAAAAGAAATGGTGCTTAAATTTGCCATTTAAGGAGACAAATATACCATAGGCAAAAGCATAAAATTATGGATGAATATAGCATATTCTTAGGACAGTAATCACAAAGAATAATTGATAAATCTCTGAAAACATTAAAGGAAGGTAGATAAACAAGTGATGTACTAAAGTCCGAATGGCATGGTCATAAATGCATTCAGTTATCTACTTAAAAACAGACACTGAAGGGCAAGGAACTGGATTGCTCATTATAGTTCTTAAGATCCAAGCCTGAAGACCTGAGTCTGGATCCTTAGAAACCACACCAAAATCAGGCAGTACAGCTATGCAGTTGTAATCTCGGTGTACTACCTGTAGCTGGAAGGCAGAGATCAAGGAATCACCAAATTTTGGACAACCAGCGCAGTATATGCAGCAATGGACATCAAGAGAGACTCTCTCAAACATGGTAGAAGGTACAGACCAATACCTGAAGTTAGCCTCTGACCTTGAGACACACATGCTTTGTGGTATAGGCATGTACCTGCACTCGCATACACAAACACAAAAACATACATGTAGACACGAATAGACACAAAAAAAACTGTCAATAAGATTGGCATTGCTCTAATATTTCCAGATGTGGATTTGCTTTGAGAAAATGATGTTCTTGTAAAACAGATGTTATCCCCATTCTGAGGTGCTTCAGTTGAGGTTTATAAACCTTAAATCAGGAAACAGGAATTCGGCCAGCAAATTTGCTCCACAAGGGCTGAAAGGGACACTAGTTATAATAGCCACTTTGTAAGTCTAAACCCCTTGACCCAAAGGAATTCACTCTTATACACCATGCCACATCTGAAATCCATCATTGTCTTGAATTAGTGAGTAACCAAAGAACCACCATTGTCTTTACAGGTCATACCAACTATCATATTTCTAAGTTGTTGTCATCATATGTTCCAGGTCTTTCTTGGTGTTACTCCTTTTATTGCATCTTATAAACAAAGTCTTTTTTATTAAAGAAAAAAAAGTTGTTTCTAAAACTGGTTTTATAAATGAAGCCATGAACCAGTACTTTGCAATTCAGATTAACTCATCAGAAGGCAACACTGGCATTTCATCTTCACCTCTCCTGTGGGTAACTCCACAGGGTCCAGATCTAAGCTGAGTCATATTAGAAACAGCCAGTTAGCTGGCTGCGTTGTGGTGGCTTCAGAGGAAATAGTATCCTCTTACAGTTATCTGCAGAAAGCCATAATAGGCGTAAATGAGATTTAAATTAACTAGACATATCTTAGCGCTTATAGTCATAAAGACCTTCAAGTTCCAAGGGTCCAGAATGATAATAGCCAGTACTAGGTTATGAAGACAGATAGTAAGTTATATATATAAAATATTCTACTTAAAAATCTTCTCTCTTCCCTCTCTTTCCCATTCGCTTCCCTAAGACGCCCATTTACACAGTAACACATTCACACACAGAACTCAAATTTAAGTGCTGCTGGTTTGGCTT
This sequence comes from Neodon shergylaensis, assembly GCA_025134845.1. Taxonomy (NCBI): domain Eukaryota; kingdom Metazoa; phylum Chordata; class Mammalia; order Rodentia; family Cricetidae; genus Neodon; species Neodon shergylaensis. The sequence continues at coordinate 7,097,865 of JABTXL010001273.1, forward strand.
CAAAACGTATGCCCTGGCAAAAGGTATTGTTTTAATTAATAGAATTGACTTCAGCCAGGTCAGAAATAACAACTATATAATCTTAAGTAAAAGACAACTAGACTCTAATATCCACAGTAATGAATATTATCAAAGGAACACACACAAATATAATAAAAATTTTTATCTTACTCAATTAATACATGCCAATAAAAAGAAAATTCTTCTCACTAAAGTATTTACTCAATTAATTGAATCTTCCTGAGATATTTGCTTGACTTGAGGTGCTAAAGTTACACAACTGAATGAGTCAGGAAAAAGTACAGAAATTGAAATGTGAGGTTACAATAGTCACAAATGCTAACTTTGCAAATCACTCTATATCCCTGTTTTATAACCTGTACAATGTAGCAATAACTACAATATTATATGCATTTTGAATGATAATTAATATAAAGCCCAGTAGTCCAGTGCTTTACACAGAATTCATTCAATAAATTTTAACTGTTACCCCTGCTAGTGGCTGTTTTGATTGAAAACGTTGAGAAAATGTCTGTGAGAATCAAATTCAGTACAGTAGGTTGAAAATGACCATAGGGAAAGAGAGAGAGAAAAGAGGCTCAAATGAATCCAATAAAAAAAGGTGTTTTCTAAGCACTAGTCTCTGGGTAACTAGTACTCACTCTCACTGGGGAAATACAGAAGACAAATTAAGTTGTACCTGAGACTCATTTTAGATAAAGTCAAGGATATTAAGTCTGACACTTCTGACTTGTCACACACACAAAAAAAACCATTCTAGATTTCTCTGTGTCAAAAAGAAATCATCTCAAGCCAGAGTCGCAGGTATTCACAATAAATTACCTTCAACAGTGAAGGTGGCATAAAACAAAGGGATGTACAAGGGTAAAAAATGTACTAAAAACATACAGACTCAACCGAGAAAGAGAATTACAGACCAATCTCACTCATGAACATAGATGCAAAAGTATTCAATATAAAATACTGGCAAACCAAAACTAAAAACACATTAAAAAATTCATCATGATCTAATTGGCATCATAATGAGATGCAGGGATGGTCCAACATACAAAATTCTATCAATGTAATAATCATATAAATAAACTGAAAGAAAAAAATATATGGTCATCTCATCAGTGCTGAAAGAGGATTCGAAAAAAATCCAACACCCATTTATGATAAAGGTCTTGAAGAGTTTGGGGATGCAAGGAACATATCTAAACATAATAAAAACAATATCAGCAAGCCAACAGCCAACATCAAATTAAATAGAGAAACTCAAAGTGATTCCACTAAAATGAGGAACAAGACAAGGCTGTCCACTCTCTTCATATTAATTCAACATAGTTATTGAAGTTTTGGCTAGAACAATAAGGCAACAAAAGGAGATCAAAAAGATTCAAATTGGAAAGGAAGAAGTGAAACTTTTGCTGTTTGCAGATAACTTGATAGTATACATAAGTGACCCAAAAACTCTACCAGGGAGCTCCTATAGCTGATAAATACCTTCAATAATGTGGCAGGATACAAGACTAACTGAAAAAAATCAGTAGCCATCCTATATACAAATGATTAAGAAGCTGAAAATAAATCATAGAGACATCGTCCTTTAAAATAACCACAAATAACATAAAATATCTTGGGGTAACACTAACTAAAGAAGTAAAAGACCTATTTGACAAAAACTTTAAGTCTTTGAAGAAATAAAATGAAGAAGATAACAGAAAATGGAAAGATCTCCCATGCTCTTGTATAGGTAGGATCAACATGATAAAAACGGCAATCCTAACAAAAGCAATCTATAGATTTAAAGCAATCCCCATCAAAATCCCAAAACAATTCTTCATAGACCTTGAAAGAACAACAATCAACTTCATATGGAGAAACAAAAAACCCAGGAAAGCCAAAATGATCCTGTACAATAAAGGAACTTTTGGAGGCATCACCATCCCTGACATCAAACTCTATTATAGAGCTACAGTAATGAAGCCAGCTTGGTATAGATATAAAAACAGACAGGAGGGCCAATGAAATCCAATAGAAGACCCAAATATTAAATCCACACACTTATGAACACCTGATTTTTGACAAACAAGATAAAATTTTAAAATGAAAAAAAGAAAGCATCTTCAACAAATGGTGCTGGCATAACTGGGTGTCCACATGTAAAAGAATAAAAATAGATCCATATCTATCCCTATGCACAATACCCAAGTCCAAATGGATTAAAAACCTCAACATAAAGCCAACCACACTGAATCTGATAGAAGAGAAAATGGGAGGTGACGTTCAATACATGGGACAGGAGATTATTTTTTAAATATAACACCAGTAGCACAGACAATGGGACCTCCTGAAACTGAGAAGCTTCTGTAAAGCAAAGCACACAGTCAATAAGACAAAATGGCAGATTACTGAATGGGAAAAGATCTTCACCAACCCCACATCAAACAGAGTACTGATCTCCAAAATATATAAAGAACTTAAGAAATTAGACATCAAAATTCCAAATAATCCAATTAAAAATGGAATACAAAACTAAACAGAGAATTCTCAACAGAAGAATGTCAAATGGCCGAAAGACACTTAAGGAAATGTACAACATCCTTCGCCATGAAGGAAATACAAATCAAAATGATTTTGAGATACCACCTTACACTAGACAGAATGACTAAGTTCAAAAACAATAGTGATAGCTTATGCTGGAGAGGATATGGAGTAAGAGGAACACTCCTCCATTGCTGGTGGGAATACAAACTTGTATAACTACTCTGGAAATCAATATGGTGGTTTCTCAGAAAACTGGTAATCCTCTTACCTCAGAACCCAGCAATGTCATTCTTGGGCATATACCCAAAAGATGTTCAATCATACTACAAGAATGTTTATAGCAGCATTATTATATGTTTATAGCAGCATTATCTGTAATAGCCAGAACCTGGAAACAATCTAGATGACCCTCAAAGAAAGAACAGATAAATAAAATGTGACACATTTACACATTGGAGTACTACTCCGCTGTAAAAACAATGACATCTTGAAATTTGCATGAAAATGGATGGAACTAGAAGAATAAAAAAGCATCCTGAGTGTGGTAACCCAGACTTAGAAAGAACATGGTATTTACGTAGTCATAAGTCGATACTAGCTGTAAAGCAAAGGATATTGATCCTTTATGAGCTTGGATAAGCTAAGTAATAAGGTGAACCCTAAGAAAAACATGCATAGATCCACTTGAAAAGGGGAAATAGTCAAGATCGTCTGACAAAATTGGGAGCATTAAATGGGAAGAGGAAAGAAGAAGGGGGTGAGGAGAACTTGAGGGAATGAGATAGATGAGATGGAGGAAGGACAGAAATGAGAGTAAGGAAAGAGATATTTTTTATTGAGGAAGCCATTATGGGGCTAACAAGAAACCTGGCACTAGAGAAATTCCCAAGAATCCACAAGGGTGACCCCAGCTAAGACCCTAAGCAATAGAGGAGAGGGTGCCTGAATTAGCCTTGACAGGTAATTAGATTGAGGAATATCTTAAATATCACCATAGAACCTTCATCCAGAAACTGATGGAAATAGAGGCAGAGACCTGCAGTGGAGCACTCACTGGGCTGAGCTATTAAAGTCCAATCAAAGAGTCGGAGGAGTAAGAATAGGAGCAAAGACATCAAAACCATGATGGGGACACCCACTCAAACAGTTTACCTGAGCTAATGGGAACTCATCAGCTCCAGCTGGACAGGGAAGGAACCAGCATAGGTCCAAACTAGTCCCTCTGAATGTGGGTAACGGTTGTGTGACTGGGGCAGACTGCAGGGACACTGGCAATGGCACCAGTATTTATGCCTACTGCTTATACTAGCTTTTTGGGGACCTATACACTTTTGATGAATACCTTGCTCAGCCTAGATAGAGTAGGGAGGGTCTTGGACCGTCCCCAAAGCAATGTGCACCCTCTCTGAGGAGTGGATGTCCGGGACAGTGAGAGTAGGTGGAGGGAAAGGGAAGAGGGGAGGGATTGGAAATTGGGATTGGTGTATAAAATGAAAAAAGATAGTTTGTTTTCTTTTTTAAAAATAAAATAAAATAACTTAAAAACAAAAAGAAATAGATAGAAAATATACTTTTAAATGACAAATTTCTCAAGAATAAACAAAGATTCAATCTACATTCTTTTGATATGACTTGTCGTTTCCTCGTGAAAAGAAAACAAGGAAATCCTGCTTGCTCACTTCTCCAAACCTCCAGGAACAAGTTGCACATGTAATAAGGGTCTTGATACATTTTAGGATACAGTATTTGTTTTCTGCATATTGTGACACCAGCACTGTGATAAGCGCTGCAGTTATATTGTTGATATATTTCATTTGATCTTCATCACTTTCCTATTTTCTACATTTTAATGGAGGAAGAAAATAGATTAAAGAAATTAAAATCTCACATACTGTAAATGCAGTTCAAAATACACATACCGGTTACTCCTGTGCCACCTCCTTCATAACTCACATACTGCTGCAGAACTCCCATCTTTATTTTGATGTGTTACCCCAAATTCACAAAGTCTTTGTCTTCATTTCTGGGTAGCACATGTCTTCAAATTAAGCCCATCTTAACAGAATTCTTATTTCTAACCACATTTTTTTAAAATCATGGGCATCAGGCTCAAGTTCAACACTGTCCCTGCTGCTGCTCAATTCATCTGGCCCAAAACTCTCATGGATTTTGTATATATGTGTATCTTTTAGCTGATCCTTGTCTCGTGCCAACAAAGACATGTATTGGTTTTTATGAGGAGTCTTATGGCTGTTTGTGGAAGTGCACATGCTACTGTAGATATATGAATTATGAGAAAAACAAGAGCTGAGAATAACAGATAGCACGCTAAAGTAGTGTTGTGTACAGAAGGGAGATGACAAAGTTGAAAACCCCCAATATGCTGGGCCATTTCAGAGTCCCCATAAGGAGAGGAATCTATTCTATTTACATATCAAATTTAAAGATCCCCTTAGAATCACAGCTGAAGCAAAATCTCTTCTGCAATGAGTAGCAGGAGGCTAGGTAATTCATTCCTGGGTTTTGGCTTGTCTAAAATTGCCCCACTTCTTTTTTTTTCTAGTTTTTTTAATCTGTTTTTATTTTATTTTTTATTAAAAATTTCCGTCTCCTCCCTGCTTCCCTCCTCCTCCCCCACTTCCCTCCCCCTCCCTCTCCAGTCCAAAGAGCAGGCAGGGTTCCCTGACCTGTGGTCAGTCCAAGGTCCTCCCCCCTCCATCCAGGTCTAGGAAGGTGAGCATGCAAACAGGCTAGGCTCCCACAAAACCAGTACATGCAGTAGGATCAAAACCCAGTGCCCTTGTCCTTGGCTTCTCAGCAGCCCTCATCGTCCGGTTTTATCCCATGCTTTTTCAGTCCCAGTCCAGCTGGCCTTGGTGAGCTCCCAATAGATCAGCCCCACTGTCTCTGTGGATGGGTGCACCCCTCGCGGTCTTGACTTCCTTGCTCATGTTCACCCTCCTTCTGTTCCTCATTTGGACCTTGGGAGCTCAGTCCATTGCTCCAATGTGGTCTCTGTCTCTATCTCCATCCATCGCCAGATGAAGGTTCTATGGTGATATGCAAGATATTCATTAGTATGGCTATAGGATCAGGCCATTTCAGGCTCTCTCTCCTCAGCTGCCCAAGGACCTAGTTGAGGACATCTCTCTGGACCCCTGGAAACCCCTCTAGAGTCAAGTCTCTTGCCAACCCTAAAATGGCTCCCTGTAGCATTATTTGTAATAGCTAGAACCTGGAAACAACCTAGATGCCCTTCAATGGAAGAATGGATGAAGAAAGTGTGGAATATATACATATTAGAGTACTACTCAGCGGTAAAAAACAATGACTTCGCGAATTTTGCATGCAAATGGATGCCCCACTTCTTAATAGAATTCTAAAATTACCTGCATTTCCCAGTTTCTTTTCAGACTCTGGTGCTGGTAAAAGACATGGCTGAAAACTTTATGATATTTCAATAACTAATAATATAATATTGCTTAATAAAAATCCATTTAAATCTTAAGTATACTAAAATACTCAAGCAATAACTTAGCTCTTAAATAGGAACATGCAATCACAATTACTTAATGACAAAGTATTAACCTGGCAAAGAAAGTGTGTGTGTGTGTGTGTGTGTGTGTGTGTGTGTATGTGTGATTGTCCATGCCTGATGCTGATCTTTTTTTTTTGTTGCTTTGTTCTTAGTTAAGAGTTCATTCTACATAAAAGCACTCAGCACTTGTGTTACCCATGTATTTGCTAGTATGACCAGGCACAGTAAAGAATGAAACATTAAGAGTTACGTCATAGGAAAAGGGTTTCCTGGGGAAGTTCAAAGAGTACATGGAAATTGTCCAAGACAGCATGTATTTCACATCAACTTGGACGTTGTGAAATTCGAGATATCACTTGAACTCACATGCATCTGCTTGACCACAGAGAAAATCTGAAGTTTTACATTTATTCTTATTTCCTGTAACCATGATTGTATGGCTTCTGTGAATAATAATATGACCCAATAGGTAGATCCATTTAACACCTGAAGTGCTGACAGAGGTAAAAGGCAGTTCTTACTTGTCTCAATATTAGACAAATACATTTATTGAAATAATACAAATTCCAGACCAGCCTCTAGCCCCTTGTTGCTTTACATTATCTCCATTCATTCCATACAGAATCATGAGGTGCTCATGGACATAACCACTAAACCCTTATGCAAAGTTTCAACAGTGAGGACAGTTGCATTCATATTCCCTGTCTGGGGAGCATGCCTCATGCTATTTCCTTTTCAAACTGTAGAAATTTTAACATACAAAGTAAAAGCTTAAGAGTCAACGTAGCACATATATTCTACTTAATAACAAAATTAGTGGAGAAATGTTCTAGTGTATTGACTACAAATACTTTGTACATCGCTCGGTTCCATACTTTTATCTTTGGCTCTATAAGGGCAGCACTGTCCTGCAGTAACATTCCTATTTTCCTGTCTTTGTAAATATATTAATATCAACAATGAAGAGAGTAATTTTGTCTAATTTTGATCCACTTTTACTCTACTTTAAAAGGCATGAATTAAATTATCACCGGACAGTATTCTTTTTTATCACTTAACCTTTTATTTTTGTGTCCATGCTAATTTGGATGTTATTTGCATTTTATTTTTTACACATTCACATTGTATCCTAGCCTACATGTTTAATAGAACAATAAAATTTATTCACATAAGGATATATATATATATATATATATATATATTACTGGTTATTTATAATTTTCTATTCCAGATGTTGCATTTGTGGCATATTTTCTTTTCTTTTTTTTGAGGTAGGAGTTTTCTCAATAAGTAGAGGGTGACAGATGATAGAATAGGTAGATAGATAAAAGATAGACAGATGGACGGACGGACAGACAGATAGGATAGATAGATGATAGATAGATAGATAGATAGATAGATAGATAGATAGATAGATAGATAGATAGACAGACATTATCCAGCATCAATAACACAATTTTCTGAAATATTTGCAATAAGTACCTACTATCAACTTAAGGGATAGAGTTAGAATTTAAGTCTTGAATATACCTATAAAATCTTCAGTTAACGTGTTTATCACACTCATCTATAGATCTCTGCTTTACAAAGTTAATTGATATATTCAAAAGAATACATCATTCATAACTGTCACATTACAGTGCTAGTTTTGTAGGTATTAAGACTTTATAACCAATAAAGCAGAAGTATATAAAAATGAACAGCATTTTTACTTTTTTATTTATTTTTTTATTCTTTGTGTCTTTCATATCATACATCTCAATCCCATTTATTTCCCTTTCCCTTCATATCTGCCCTTTGCCCTTGCAACCATCTTCCAAAATAAATAAAATATACTTTAAGAAAACAAGTAAAAAAGGAAAAATCAATCTCATCATGGAAGCTATAGTGTAACACAATGAATCATGCAGAACATCCTTTTATCGACATATTTTTATTTGCACATAGTCTGGTTCAAGGTCTCTGGTTTCTGCTATGCTATAGATGCTGTGCCCTCACTGGAACTTCTCTTGGATATCCTGTTGTTGCCTTGTGTTGTGTAGATCCTTCAGCTTTGGGTCTGCAGGACCAGACCCTTCACATGCCCCCACAGATCACAAAAGCGGTGGATGTCAGTGGATCAACTCATAAACCTGGTTCTGGTCCCTGGTAGTGGAAGGGGTTGTCAGCCTGCCAGCTTTCCCTTGTCTTCTCCGCCAGGATATGCTCTCCATCCATTGCCCTGCTACTTCACCCCTTGCAGCCTTGAGCAAAGGGTGGGGCCAGTCCTCCTGCTTTCACACCTATGCCATCAGGGCCCTGCTCTACTGTGCTCCCCAGCCAAGGTGTAGAGGCCACTCTCCTGAGTGCTGCAGCTGATGAGGGGCCGGGACAGCTCTCCTGCTCAAAACTCAGGGGCAGCTCTCCTACTCACCAGAGGTGGTGGGGGCATCTCCCCTCCCTCCAATACCATATGGCAGATAAGGGGCGGGGCCAGATCACCCACTCTTACCCTGTCGGGATGGTTGACACACACACACCTCTGTTAGTAAGGCTAGCTCTACTGTGATGCTCAGGTGAGGTGCAGGGCCCACTTTTCTGAGTGCGGCAGCTGATAAGGGGGATAGTCAGCTCCCTTGCCCACCACGAGTGGTAGGAGAAGAGGGGGCATCTTTCCCTTGCCTTCACCACCACATGGCAGACGAGCAGGGTGTGGCCAGCTAACCCACTCTTACATCCTCAGGGCCAGCTCACTTCCACCTCTGCTGATGGGGTCAGCTCTACTGCCCACATGTGCAGCATTTTTAATAGAATGCCTTAGCTCCATTCAAATCCAGAGGAGGAAGACTTCCAAGGGCTGCTGTTATTTACATTTAGATATTAATATGGAGACTGACTTTATCATTATGTGCAATGACACTTAGATTGACAGGTGGCAGAAATAATTCTGCCGGTGCCTACCCTAAGCAGGCCCAGCTTAGTATCAGCACCTGCCCTCCTGTTGGTTCACTAGAGATGAGAATTCAATTCTTGCTAAAGCACTGCTCAGATGAGCTGCATTGGCAAACTGGAATAATGAGACAGGGACAGACCTAGAAGAAACAATTCAGCTTTTCTCACACTCTACTTCCTCATTGTATGATCTGCCTCCTCTCTTCTTCAGCCTCATAGGTACTGTCAATCATTTTATATTATTTCAATATTTGCTTGCTCAGATCACTAATCATTTTTCCAGGACCATTATTTTGCTTGTGGTATTCTCAGTCCATAACTTTCCTTTGCCTTTTATTAGGTTAACTCCCACTCATCTTTTAATTTTAAACAGCCACACTAGGTTGGGAGCCTACATTACAGAATTTCAAGCCACCCTATATTTGCTAGCAGTACTTACCAATTTTAAGTAAATGGTTTAATGGGTTGCTTTGGTTAGTGCATTTGTCTCCTGAGCAGCCCTGAGCTGTGCTTGCCTCTTGCCTATCCTGTCTGGTACCTTGGGAGTGCAGCAGAGACTCAATTAATTCCGAGTGAAACATTGAAAACGTGCAGGCCCCAAAAATGTCAGTCCAAAGCTAATGGGGAAAATGACGACAATCAACATTCACATGTACCACATACGTAGTTGTACCTGTAATTTCGGTAAAGTACACTCGATCATCATTCCCACCCTTTCCTGCTACTCTTCTTTGGATGATGCAGAGGATGCCTTTGCTTTCAAAATCAAAATAAAAGTGGGTTTATTTTGTTACTTTCCAAAACATTTTCAAAATCAAAAGGTGACAATGACAAGCTAATGTGTCAAATCACTTCCAGACTGTGTTTTGTTCCATGCTATTTCTAGTCTGCAGCCTTTGTGCTTTTTTCCTCCACTGTTACCATCCAGCTGTTGTCATAGAAATAACATGATTTCTCTTGGCAGTATTGTTTGTCTGCTTTTTACTTTCCCCAAGCAGACATTTAAAGTTGTGCTTGCTCAGCTTAGAAACCCAAATACCTGTGTATATGTATTTATAGTTGTCCCTCCTCATCCATGTGTACCACACCACTGGACGCCAAAGTGTACTGGTACTCAAGGCACTAATAGAAAATGTCTTACGTGCAATATTTGTATGTAAACATACATTTCTTATCATATACTTTAAGCAATCAATACATTACTTAAAACACCCAGTAAATGTCACACTGTGTAAATAGTTGCTAAACTGTGTTGCCTGGGTAGTTATAACAAGAAAATATCTGTACATATTAAGTATATTAATACATAATTTCAGCCAGCAGTTTTGAATCCTTAGGTGGAGAATCATGGATACAGAGGATGATTGTGTATATTTGCTGGAGAGTTTCTGTTTAAATATATATATATATATATATATATATATATAGAGAGAGAGAGAGAGAGAGAGAGAGAGAGAGAGAGAGAGAGAGAGATTTATGATTGTCCATTTCATGAGCATACAAAAACAGAGATTTTTATAGGTTGCCACCACTACTACCACTTGTAGAAAATCTCCTTGCCAATGCCTGCAGAACTCTTCACAATTGACTTTCTTCACTTAGAAGGGGAATACCGTGCTCAAACAAAAGACTGAGAAGTGTATGCTACTGATTTCCTACTCTGTGAGTTGATAATGAGGCCAATATTGATCAAATTCTCAATATATCTGAATCACCTGGAGGCTTACTTGAAAGAGACTGCTGTTCCTATACCTGGAATTTCTTACTTGTTATCTTTGGGGGAGCTTAAAATTCTGCATCTATTTTAGGTTCTCAGGAGATGCTAATGTCGCTGGTCCAGAAGCACACTTTGAATATGATTCCATTAAAGTTTAAAGATGCTATGAGAATAAATTTTTAAAGAGACTTTTGATCTCAAAACAGCTTTTCAATAGCAGAAATGACCACTAAAATACTTAGTGAGATGAGCAGAATTTTGACAATGCCTTACTGAGGACTCAGGAAAACATGGAACCCTATTCGGCCCAGTGCATGCCTTTTAGTGATTAAATAATGCTGGTTTTCTTAACTTTCTATATGTCTTTCAAGCAAGACAAAATGTCTCTTCATTTCTGAGCATCTGTTCCTCAAATACTTAAAAGGACTGCTAGCTGACTGGTTGCAAACATCCAGGAAATAATGTGGCAAAGACATTAACACACCACCCTATATTTGTGTAGATGAAAATAAATCTTAATTATTTTCTCTATTTGAAAATTTATGTGAAATTATTTAGGACAATTGTTTTCACATTTTCTTTTTCTTAGATAATATTCCAAAAATGGTTCTTCAGAATGGTAGTCAATTCAGCAGGTAAGAAAGAAAAGATACCTACAAATTATTATTAATCTTTCTTATATTCTATTATAGAAATAATGCAATTTCCAGGGATAAGAAGAAGGAAGAAGAGTAACTCTCCCTTGGATGTTTGTGTCAGCATCTTCATAATGCAAGAAAGGTGCTTAGTCCAAGGGACACGTCTTCTGGACAGCAGAAATTGTGCCTGTGGTTATCAGCATTGACTGACTGGAGGTCTGCAACAACATTCCCAGCAATGGTCTTTACAGTCTCATCGAAAATAAACAGAAGAGTGGAATAAACAGAATACCAACTTCTCTGTTGTATGTTGAAGGTATTTGTCCAGATAATGTCACGTTCATCTGGAGATTTCTCTACAGGAGCTTTTCTGTTTAATTATATAGTCTAGTCAGAAAGAAGGGATCCAACATGAAACTATGAAGAAATATGTTGCTTCATTTTATTATTGTTATTATTTTATAATTCTAGAATTCTAGATGAAATCAGCCCTAAGAATAGATTTATAACCCTCCCTCAAAAAACAAAAAAAGAATACCCTTGTTTAATTTGTTATGTTTTTGCTAATATCAGTAAGACAAAGTACTCTTAATTTTTTAAAGTAAACTTTATCCAAAATTATATAAGGTAGGAGCTGAGCTATTATATTTTGAGTTAAAATAGTATGAAAGTTGAGTTAAAAGTTTTATTGGGCTTTTACCCAGTACCCTGTTTTTCCAGAGTGTTTTATTTACTTCCAAATTGGCATATCTATCTTCTTACGAACTGAGAATCTTAATGTCACAGAGAAACTAAATTTGGCTGAGGAGAGAAAGTATTCAATCAAATCAGAAAGAAAATGAAATAGCTAAGGTGCTCAAAACAAAAAGGTGAAATAGAAAACAATAGAAAGTCTTTACTAAGAATTCAAGAGCCATTTAATGTGGGAAGTGATTAAGTCAAACCAGATCCTTTAATTCATACAAGTATTTAACTCTTGGCTGTGTGTCATTTAAAAGAAGGTCTTTATAAAACATGTTCCACAGCATATGTGACCTGTAATTTTCTCTCTTTTCCTAACTCCACAAAATCTTCAGTATAATTAAGTTAAACTAAATAAGAGGGAAAATAAGACACAGGTAGGTAGTTGCTGCATAGTTTCTCAATTACTTCAGAACAAATTATATTGATTTACATTAATTACAAGGTAACCATGCAAAATCCAGCTAAGATGAACATAAAATTACATATCTCCACACTTTTTGAAACAGTAAGTAGACATTTCAATATTCTAATTTCCTGAGAAACTTTTTAAAGAAAATGGAAATAGAGTTTTTCGAAGTAAATAGGATTGGAGGAATTTTTAAAAAGAAAGAGAAAATGGGAGCTTCGCTAAGAACAAGGACCAGGTAGTGACATCAAATCCATCACCTTGAATCATAACCTCAATGGGAGAAAAGTCCAGAGAAAATAGAAAGTTAAAATATTATCTTATCCTCCCCCTGGTTCTGAGAATAGGCATATATATTCTTAATCAGTATTCAATAAGTAGAAATAAAGTAAATTGCCCTTTTCTCTCATCTAGAGCCTTGGACGAGGTCATTTCTTGCTTTGCAATCATGGTCATTTTGACACTCTTTTCTTTAGTAGCTCAATTCATCAAGCATTCTAATAGTCTTTAAAACTATTTGATAGTACATATTTAAGCAATGATATAAAATGAGATGTTCTTATCCTTCATTGCTGTTCTTAACCATCATTTTAATTATGGCTCAGCTGTTTTCCTCAACAATAATATCTCAGGATACAATCTTAGAAAAATATCATATAGCTTTAATGAGCACGATCAAGTCTGAAAAATAGAATGTATTTTATGATTAGTTTCATGGTCACAAATAAAGCTTTTATTAAATCTCCATACTGAAATATATGATCTAGTAGCCAACTGAATCAGTTTCCAACCCTTCAAATGAGAAAAAAATTGTATTAAAATTGAGAACCTTGAGCTATTATAATAGTCAAATCATATTTCTGTAATCTCAAACTGCCATGCATTTCTTTTTCTGCATAGGGGAGAAATTCAGAAGGGGGTCACTAATACATGAAGGAGTCTTATAAGGTAATAACTACAATTCTCTCTAAAGGTCATCTATAAATGAGGAAGTATAATGCCATTAATATTGCTTGTTACTGTGTGGATAGAGGTTTTTTTTTTTTGTAGAAAGGCAGCCTCAGATGTAATTTTTCTCTTCTAGCACACACACACATGTACAGACACATACACACTCAAACACACACACAAAACAGATTACATCTGACAAAGCCTTAACCTTGAGATATAACTTACCTTTCAATGAAGTTTTTTTATTTTTTTATTTTTATTTTTTTTATTTTTTTTTAATTTTTTATTGAGAAAAAGAAAAAAAAAGTTTCCGCCTCCTCCCAGTCTCCCATTTCCCTCCCCCTCCTCCCATCCTTCTCCCCCTCCCCCCACTCCTCTCCCCCTCCCTCTCCAGTCCAAAGAGCAGTCAGGGTTCCCTGCCCTGTGGAAAGTCCAAGGTCCTCCCCACTCCGTCCATGTCTAGCAAGGTGAACATCCAAACTGGCTAGGCTCCCACAAAGCCAGAACTTGAAGTAGGATCAAAACCCAGGGCCATTGTCCTTGGCTTCTCAGCAGCCCTCATCGTTCGCCATGTTCAGAGAGTCCTGTTTTATCCCATGCTTCTTCCGTCACAGTCCAGCTGGCCTTGGTGAGCTCCCAATAGATCAGCCACACTGTCTCATTGGTTGGGTGCACCCCTCGTGGTCCTGACTTCCTTGCTCATGTTCTCCCTCCTTCTGCTCCTCATTGGGAACTTGGGAGCTCAGTCCGGTGCTCCAGTGTGGGTCTCTGTGACTATCTCCATCCATCACCAGATGAAGGTTCTATGGTGATATGCAAGATATTCGTCAGCATTGCTATAGGATAGAGTCATTTCAGGTTCCCTATCCTCAGCTGCCCAAGGAACTAACTGGGGACCTCGCCTTGGGCTCCTGGGAGCCACTCTAGGTTCAAGTCTCTTGCCAACCCTAAGGTGACTCCCTTAACTAAGAATTGTGCTTCCGTGCTCCCCTATCCAACCCTCCTTTATCCCAATCATCCTGTTTCCCCAAGTTTCCCTCATCCTCCCCTTCTCACTTTTCTTTCCCCATCCCCCGATACTCCCATCCCATCCCACCCCCAAGATCCCAAAATTTCTCCCCATAAATAATGGTCACGAAGTATATAATTGGTGAACCTAAAGAAGCTAAATAAGAAGGTGAACCCAAGGAAAAACATATAATTATCCTCTTGGCTATGGGAAGTAGACAAAATTGCCGGGGAGAAATTTTGGGATCAATGAAGTTTTTAAAAGGAAAAACTTTCCAAATGTGGAAAAATATTTTATTACAAGTTCACAGAAGTTTCTTTCATTTCTCTTTCTTGTTCTCTGGTCATCCAATTTCTGGATAATTTTGTTGTATTTTTCTGCTATTCAAAGTATAGCTCTAAACACGAAGTGAACAAAGGGAACATTAATAAGCATTTGAATGTGCAGAGAGGAAAGAGCATTGGGCCTCAAACCTACACAGAGAACTACAGGCAAATAAGGAATGTTCAGTTTGTGTCTTTCCCCTCTGGCACCTGCATGGCATCTCCTAATTTCGCCTTCTTTTTTCCAGCATTCAGTTTAGTTTTCCCTGCCTACCACTATTCTGCCCTGTGCAAGCCCCAAAACAGTTTCTTTATTAATCAATGGTATTCACAGCATACAGAGGGGATTCCCACATCGTATTTTATTATATAAAATATTTCATTCATATGTGATAGGTATAATTTATGAACACCCCTATGATTTCCAAATATTGCATCTTTAATACCACAAACACTAAATAATTATATGTAAAAAACACATAATATCATAAAGAGACAAGAGTCTTGTGACCTCAGTTTCTTGGACACAAGGAACTGGTATTGAAATGTACTTTTGTGTTCCTACCAGTTGTAGCAGATAGGAGGGAGTTTCCTTCTGATTAGTCTTCATATCTTGTGGTTGTTATTTAAAAAATTTTCTAATTTTTCATATCATTTTTCCTGCTTATTTAAGAATTTCAAATAATGTATCCAGTCCCATTTGCTTCCTATTTCTTCCAGGTTTGCCTCTCCACCCTTATCCCCTTCCACATATGCTGCGGGCTTAGGTCAGTCCCATGCAGGCTCTCTGCTTGTTGGTTCAGTCTCAAGGAGCTCCTGTGAGTTCAGGTTCTTGTGGTGTCAGCTTACACTGATGAGACCTTTACTCATATAAGCTTTCTTAACCCACAGAGTATAAATTGTTTAAAGTTCTGAATAAAGTTGGCGATTGCATCAGACTTTACCTCATTTATCAGCTCCATTCTCCTTGATCTTACCGCCTCTGGAGTAGTGACAACACAGTAACAGTGTCAAGACAAAAACTCAAGAACTATTCAAACCATCTTATCTGGTGAAAACCCGCCACACACAGCAAAGAACTGTAAAGACTAATAAGAATAGTGTGTCTTCTTCATTTCTGCATTAATTTCTAATGTTTAATAACTTGCACTGATCTGCAGTTCTACTTGTTATCTCTCAGTATTCTGTGTGTTTTATCTGCTTTTGATGTGAATACAGTAATTTCTTGCTCCCCTCTTCCTTGTATTCATTAAAAATTTTAACTACAGTTGTCTATATTCCCCAGGAACTGATTCTATGCTTTATTAGCCTGTACATAAGTGTTAAATTCAGATGTTACAACATGCCCTGCACGGTCATGCCTGATTTAGAAAACTATTAATATTTAAACTAGAGTACTTCTGCGCTAATTGAGGCTATGGTGGTCTATAACTTTTAATAATTAACATTGTGGTAGGCACTCAAATGCTTTAGTGTTCAAATTAAGAAAGAAGATAAAGTAGTATAGGCTAAATAAGTTGGCCAACAGTTACAGAAGAACCGAGGTTTGATGAAATCCTGAAACTGTGTAGTTTACAGAGCGCTGTGTTAATCCTTGGAAGGGCAGACACTAGAGTATCCTTAAAAGTACATTCTTATAGATCAACTTTGTTCTGTTTGGGACTATACAGTGTTACTTACACAGAGTAAAGTCAAAAGATGGTAAAGACTTTTAAATAGAAAAATTGGGAGGAGTAATCAGTTACATGACAACCTGTGTTGACTAACTATAATGAATCAAAGTGGCATTCTTTATAGTTTTTGTTTCATAAATCACAGAGATGGTGTCATTTGTGTAGCACGGAATGAAGTGATGGAAATATATGTGGGTGGATATGATTGCTTGAAGTTTCTGTTTGCTCAATATTTCCCTGTTTATTCTTAAGACAGACAGACATATTATTTTGCTTCTTAGGTATAGGGTAGCTTGAGACCAAAGTGTGTTGTGCAATCTAAGGTTGGTGCTGCTTTGTATGTATAGTAGAAAACTTTCTTTTAAGACTCATAGCCTATCTATGTAGCTTGCTATACGATGTTATAGTATCATATGGAAGTGTTCAATGTTGTAGATACCAATATATTGTATTATTTGTTAAATTATTCTCAAAATGTGCAAGCAAAAAGTGTGTTCATATTAACAACATTATGGGCTCATGGAGCTTAATTAACAGACTAAAATATCTTCACCCATTTTATCAAATATTCTTTATTCCTAAAGTCTATTTCTGCACCAGGGAGAGTTTCAGAATAAAAAATAAGTGGGAATTTCCTGTCTCATCTTAACTCCTTATTTTACATACATGAAAAAAAGCAATCAATGAAGTATCATAAGGAATTCACTATTTTTTCTAGTTCTATGTTCTAGACAAGATACAAATGGACTCATTAGTAATTTTATGTGAACATTAAAATTCATCTTTCTGGAATTTTAGCAAGCTATATTGGTCCAAAGATTTTAACCAGTCACTATGACTTCTCTTCAATATCTTTATCAATGTATGTACGGATGAAAGTGAAATTAATCAGTCATCTATGCAACAAACAAAATCTAAAACAGGTCAATAAAATTTTGTTAGTTTCTGCTTCTATGATTAATAACTTAGATGCAACTCAAAATGATGAAGCTATATTCCAATATACTAGTGTGTCTTCCTTCAGGAAGTAGTAGAGCAGGAAGCTGGTTAGTGGAAGACGGCATGGTGGTTAATGTTGATAATCAGCTCGGGAGGATCTAACATAACCGAAGAGACAAGCCTTTTGGCGTATCTGAGAGATTTTCTAGGTTATATTGGCTATCTTAACACTACTCTCAGGAACTATGTAGGTAAAGTTACTAGAGATGGAAAGATCTGCCTTAACTGTGCGTTTCACCATTCCATAGGCTGGAGTCCTAGACTAAATTAAAAGGAAATAGCAAGCTGAAAGTTAGCATTCATTACACTCTGCTTAATGACTCTGAATACAAACGAGGAACTAGCCTCCTGTTTTCGGTAATATTTTGTTTTTGGTAATATTAGCCTCCTGTCATACCACCATGCATTCCTTGTCATGTTCAAATGTATCACTTTAAACTCTCAGCCAAAATCAACCTCTTCTCCCCTATATTGTTTTTTTTATATAGAATTCTATCACAACAAAAGATAAGGAACAAATATAGACCTTCATCTGAAATAGCTCACCTATATTCCATATGAACTTCTGTCCTTCAACCGTCTAGACAGAATTAGGTTCACAATGAAAAAAGAGAATTAAAAGAGATAGAATAGAAATATATAAATTTTCTTGTGACACAGAAACCTAAATACTACAATACCAGTTCTATCACAGTTCATTAAGCAAATAAGTTATAAAACTTTCCATAACAGCTAAAGTATAATAATTCCATAACTTGATGGAAGGATAATCAAATAAGACACTACTAACTCATTGGATTCAGCAAGGAGAAAATTGGGATCCCTGCAATAATCATGCATTTAGAGGAAAATGAGGCAGATATAATTCTGCTCCATTTATAAAACTGGAAATACCAGGATCAGAAAATAAAGTTTTCTTTAATTAAATGTTTTAAAAATAAAAAAAATACAGCAGTATCCTTAAGTATCCAAAATTCTTTTGAAGGGAAATACACCTAGGTAAATATTTTGATAACAATACTCTTTGGAAATATTCATGGCTAGATCTCCTCCTCCTCTACTAGGGCTCATTGGTGCTGTAATGAGCATACAGGTTTGGAGGTTTGGGACCAACCACCAGAACATAGGTCTACCAATGGGCCACAGAAAGAACCCTTTCCCTTTCTTGTTAGCCACCAACTACCAATAACTCCTTACTAAGTTGGGCCTGGAAATTATTTGCCCCATATATGCAGGAATTTGGCCTGACGTTATCTTGTATGGGTCTTGTGCATGTAGGCACAACTAGTGTGAGTAGAACATATTTTAAAAATTAAAAAAGAGCCGGGAGGTGGTGGCGCACGCCTTTAATCCCAGCATTTGGGAGGCAGAGGCAGGCAGATCTCTGGGAGTTCGAGGCCAGCCTGGCCTACAAGAGCTAGTTCCAGGACGGGCACCAAAGCTACAGAGAAACTTTGTCTCGAAACCCCCCCCCAAAAAAAAAATTAAAAAGAAAGACACCCTGTAATAATACATTTTAAAAATATCATCAACTAAATACTTGATAGGGTTATATAAATACCAACAACAAAACAAAACAAAACAAAAATCAACTCAATAGCAAATGAATTCATAAAACCATAAAAAGAGAAAAAGAAATATTAATGACTAGGAAAACTTGAAAACAACATAAACAGTGATGAAATGAAAGTATCTGAGGTAATTTCTTCTAGCATCTTTATGCAGCCCTTTTGTTACA
Source organism: Neodon shergylaensis (assembly GCA_025134845.1). Classification (NCBI taxonomy): domain Eukaryota; kingdom Metazoa; phylum Chordata; class Mammalia; order Rodentia; family Cricetidae; genus Neodon; species Neodon shergylaensis. Next base: position 7,117,082 of record JABTXL010001273.1, read on the forward strand.
ATGTTTAAAAGTTTCCATCATCCTTGTAGATACTGGGCACTTTAGACATCTGCCATTAGAGATTTTTCATCTTAATATTATCATACTATCAGACTTGCTATTAAATATTGTGCATGTTCCGGCAGCAATCAACCCAAATCACCCATGTCAGACTTCTCTCCTGCACAGCAGATTTTGAGCAACTTCCTACTGTACCTTTCAGTTACCAAGTCACACTTACCATGCCTTAAACCAATCCTCAGAATAATTTGTACTAAAAAAAAAAAAAAGAATAAGGCCGTTTTGTAAGTTCATTTTTCCTATCAAATAGTGATATAACAATACATCCAATGTTCAGGTAAAAATAAGTTGATTTCCAACTCTTCATGTCATTGCTAACTTCTACATTTATTATTCCATTTCCAAAATATACATAAAGTCTGAACATGATGAAATAATACCAGGATTATTCCAACTAAGAAATTTTAATAATTTGTTTTGTTAGTGTATAAGATGCTGTTGTGTTATTTCCATAAGATATGAATGTATGTATTTAAAACTCTGACCTACAATGTTTGAGTGGAAGCTTCACCCCAGCCCCTGGCATCCATATACCCAAAGAGTCAGGAATGTTTGGGTGGAAGCTCCACCTTAAGCTCCTCCCCCTGGGGTTGCCTCAGTCCAGATGCCACCTGGAAGAAAACCTGTCAAATGATCACACCTCCCCAGAGATGTTCGAGACCAGTCCCTTAGAGAACAAACATGGTTTTCCCATCTTCCTTTCCGGTCTCCTCTCTAGGAGTATTGGTAGCCATTAAACCTGGACTTTTTCTAATCTATTTTGATTTGGTCTGATTCAGATTATTGCTTCGGCGGAAGGTTTATTGGGGTACAGAAACTTTCCACACATATTATAGGAAACACATGAGATTATCTCCCCCACACATATTTATTATTACCACAGATCTCTTTGGTCCTTATAGTCTGTCCTCACAGAGCAGAAACAACATTTTACAAAGTGTCAAATACAGATCACTTCACACCATGTACCTTATTAGAAGTACCATTATATTGAAATTAAAATTAAACTCCTGACTTACTATACTATAAACGACTTTGTCTAACATAATCCTTGTCTTCTTCTCCCTGTATATGGGCTCTTCTTTTTGATGCTGCACCCAAGCATGTATACTAGCTATTCCTCACACTTAGAATATTCTGTGTCTTGAATTTTGCATGTTGTTTTTCATTCATTTCAGTTCCAAATCTTTTCAAATTAATTTTACATACCAACCACAGTTCCCCCTCCCTTCCTTTCTCCCCTCCTCTTACTACTCCCTTCCTTCCCCCCAACCCATCCCCTATCCACTCTTCCTCAGAAAGGGTAAATCCTCCATGGGGAGTCAAAAAATCTTGACACATTTATGTTGAGGCAGGACAAAGAGATATCTTGATAGAGGGAGCCATTATAGGATTAGGCAGAAACCTGGTGCTAGAAAATTCTTAGGAATCCAGAAAGATGACCCGAGCTAAGATTTCTTATTAGACACTTCAATGCTAATTTTCTACCATATTACATTCCCGTGCTTTCCCAATAACAGTAAAAATTACATGGAATTATTGCTTATTTTCTTTCTTTTCTTTTGACATTGTTCACAACTCCTCTCAAAGGCAATTCTTCATAAACATTTGCTAACTTACATTGTCATGAACATCTATTTACTCAAATACCTATGGCAGACTTTATTAACCATTTCTGTCAACATGGAATTAAATATACCAGAGGCTGTTTCATTCTGTCATTTTGTTTTGTTTTGCAGAACACTTCAAAAAATGTTGGCTCTCAAAGCTCTATTTCCTTGGGCTCTGAGTAACTTTATAACAAACTTGAAGAATTTATATTTAATCACCGAATAATAGCACTTAATTCTAGTTATATTTATATGGTCCAAATTCCCCTTACAAAAATTGTCTTCAAACATCTGTTAAGTTATTTCAACAATCATCAGCATTTTTGGTCTAGACTGGGTTCCCTGCCTAAACAACAGAATGCTAATGAATGGATTAATGGCTTGATGGCTCAAAATATTGGAGCAATTAACACTTAAAGAAGTCTTTTGTTGCCTTCTTACCCCTTTTGTATTAGGGTATAAAAGTGTATAAAAATTAAATGCAGGGATTTTCAGTATTCACTGAAATACCCTCCCAATACTATCCTATGTTTCTGTTTTATTATTTTCACTTGAGTCTTCATCCTCTTTACTATTTTTCTGCTCCCCACACCCCTGCCCTGGTAAGTGATATTTCTGTCAAAGCTTTCCCTCAAAGAACAGGGAGGTCTCCAGGATGGCAGTTAACCAGATACCTCTCTACCCATACCTCCTACTGAGCATGATCCCACCAACTCCCAACTCTCCCCTCCCCTAGTTGTCCCATGCCTGTAGGAAGTAGTAAGACTTGAGCCAGCAGCTCTATACCGAAAGAGTCTGAGATGTTTGGGTTGAAGCTTTACCCCAGCCCCTGGCATCCATATATCCAAAGAGTCTGGAATGTTTGAATTAAAGTCTTACTCCAGCCCGGCTAGCTCAGTCGGTAGAGCATGAGACTCTTAATCTCAGGGTCATGGGTTCGGGCCCCACGTTGGGCTCCAAAATGTATCAGCGTAAATGAATTCAGACAGATTGTAATAATATATACAGCATTAATGGGGAAATAGACTTACAGGACCACAGGTTCCCGTGATGAACAGGGAAGCAGAGAGCGTGCATGGGATCCCGCTCACCCTATTAACAAGTAAACATTTGCCCGAGGCAAACACGCCCCCTAAGAGGCTGGGCTTATCCCTACAGCATCCATATACCCAAAGAGGCTGGAATGATTGAGTTAAGGTTTCATCCCAACCCCTGGCATCCATATATCCAAAGAGTCAGTAATGTTCAGGTGGAAGTTCCATCCTAAGCCCCCTCCCCTGGGAGTTGCCTCTGTCAAGACTCCACCCCTGAGAAAGCCCACCAAATGAAGATTCCTCTCCAAAGTTACTCAAGACCAATCTCAAAGAGTATTTAAACTGCCCTCCCAGAAAACAAACACGTGGTTTTGTTGGTCTTTTTCCCCCATCTCCTTACTTGGGGGAGTGGCTGAAAAGCCATCCAGGAACATTGGTATCCATTAAATCTGGGCTTTTTCTAATTTGGTTTGATTTGATCTGATTTGGATTATTATGTCAAAAGAGAGACTTACTGGGGTGCAGAAACTTTTCAGAAATGGGGATCTCTTCTTCAACAAAGGAAACAGATATATTTTTTTCTATATGAGAAAGAGAAGAAACTTGATTTAGCATCATGGCCTAGTTGTAGAAAACAGAATTACCCCCATTCCCTTTAACAATTAAAAATCTAGGGAAACATATTAATATTATCACTCATTGGCTTAGGTAATGAACGAAGGGTACCTTCCTCGGCATCTGAAAGAACGGGAATCTGCAAGCTCTGGCATCATCTCCAGTGATTTGTGGCCTGAGGGAAGATTCCAGGCTATGGGTCAGGAAGAGAAAATGTGGCAGTGTTCTTAGGAAAGAACGCAAAAAAAAAAAAAATAATGTTCGTGGAAGGAGAGTTGACTGTATTTCATGGAGAGAGTTCTAGAAAAGAGAGAACTTTTCTGATAACTCTGAGGATACTCATATGGGTCCTCATAAAATTATCTGAAGCAGAAAACAGTTAAAACATTCATAAGGAAGGGGAAGGCCAGAACCTTCCAGACTTCACACAAGGTAACAGTCCCTTCTTACAGGGATCAATGGTGGAGTCTTTGGAGCATCCTTTGTTTTAAGGCACTTGAATAAACATACTTTAGAAATCCAGGCTAGATGCATAAAAAGTCATCTAAAGGCACATATTAAACAAATCTGGCAAAACCCAAGTAATTTGCTTGTTTGTCATAACAAAGCTCAACTACTGAAAGGGGGAAAATGCAAAGTAACACTTAAAGCCGTAAAATTGGGTCAGTGATATGGCTCATTGGGTAAAAGTATAAGCTGCTACTCCCAATGACCTGAGTTTCATCCCTAGGTCCCACATGAAGGAATGACATTCAACTCCTTCAGATTCTTCTCTGATCTGCATATGTTAACCATGGCATGTGTGCACACCTTTCCAGTGTATACACATTAAATAACTAAATAAACAAATACAATAAAAGAATGAAAAATGTAATAAAAGAATGGAGTTTACAGCCTCCAATTTAAAAAGTTTGAAGCTGGGAGAAAAGTAGAACATTTATTGTGAGTCATATCAGGACAAACGTTACTGAACAGGCAGATCAAAATGACAGGTAATGTGTTATTAGAAAAGGATGCTAAATGGCAATTATAACTGTGCTCCATCTGTTCTAGAATGTAGATGAGGATATAAATGTTCTGCTGAAATGAAATATACTTAAAATAGGCCTCTTTGCGGTATCTATAGACAAAAAATACAATATGTGAATTTAAGGCATACTGGATGGGATAGAAAATGGGTTAAAACTGCCAAAAGAAAAATCTTGAACTAAAAAATTCAACATAACATTACTCAAAATAAAACATAGAGAGAAGATGAAAGTTTGAAACTATAAGAGTGACTTAGATCACAACCCTGACTAACATATATGCTAAGGAATAAAAAACAAAATAATTTATGAAATGCTCACGAATATTGGATTCCTATCAGAAGATTAAAAATAATAAAAATCAGCTTTGTATTCTGATTTCCAAGTATAAATAAATATTCATCACAAATATTTTGTAAGGTGACATTGAATATAGAGAAGAGGGAGAGACAATTCATTTTGGGAATAATGGGGGAAATACAGGGAGATAATAGATATAACACCTAATTTTATTTCCTAGTTCCTAATGCTGTAACATAACAATAATATTTTATAGGACAAAGCCTCATAGAAGAATCTTGATTTTATGTTTCTAATTAAAAGGTCTAAGATAAAGGACAAGAAAGATAGCTAAAACCAAAGACTTTGATAGCAGAATCTCAGCTCGTTCTTAGTGGAATTTTTTTTTCTTATGGTTCCTATTTTTCTTATAGCAATTGTCTGAATATTTTCAGTGATGGTTTCAATCTTAAGTGTGCATCTTCAGCATCATGATTTAAAGCACAACCTTTTGGTTGCAAGGTGTTTTATAGACAGTTATAGCCCAAATGTTCTGTTTTCTGCTCCACAGCCATGTACAGAAATCACCAGTATCAAATCCACCACCACGCACCAAGCAGTTCTGCCTGTCTTCCCCACCATCATGGACTATGAGCCCCAGAAGCCATGAGTCACAGTCAGTCTCTCCTCCCTCGTGGTATTTTGTTAGGTGTTTTGTCACAGCAATGAAAAATATAAACAACACATTGTAAATTGAACATTTATGTATAACCCATGTATTGACCCCAGCACCAGTTAATATAAATAAAACCTCAAGATGAATTGTACACCTTAATATGAATCCTGACAAACATATAGCACTCTTAGAAAGGAGAACATCGTTATGACTGTGGAACAGGGAATGATTATTCAAAGAGAACATGAGAAGTATAAAATATTTTAAATAAAGAATTGACCAAAATAATGTATTTATACAGAGATGCTGTTTACAGTTTGAAAAATGAAAACTAAACATTTAGATGGAAACACATTCTTCTGATAGAGGATATATATTCAGAATAAATATTCTTTAATAATTGTTTTCAAATTGTGAAAAAGATTTAACAAGTAATTTATACATTGATAAGTGGAATTCAACTTAGTATAAAAGGGGGGGAGGCTTGAGGAAAGACAACACCAAATGAGAAAGTGCTGCATAAGCAAGACAATATCTGCTATGGAAAGGAATCACAGGTATCCAGGACAGGTAAACTGTAACATGTCTCCTGGTGGAAGAACACTGGCAAAAAAAAAAAAAAAACTTGAAATCAGATTTGCAAATAGAATAGTTATATGTTTTCCTCAGAATCCAGAAGAAAACACAGATATTAAAATACATTTCTTTATAATAATCTATATGGAAACTATCCCCATCATAGCCTTACTTTGATAACACATCAAATGTAGTAAACTCTAGAAGAGATAAACTACTTTTTTGTATTTTAATATTCAATATTATAAAGGAATTTGGTTCATACAGCTTACAGGTATAACGCTGAACAGCAACAAAAATTCATAATATTTTCATTGACATAGACACACTGAAGAGCAGTTCATACCAACAAGCAAATTGAACATATGCTCTCTGTCCATAAAGGCAATACAATTCCTGATTTGACACACCCAAATTCTCAGGAAGTCAAAAAAAATGATTTATTGTAGCACTGTAGTTATCAATGAGAAGGACGAAATCTTTTTTTTTTCCTCTAGACAAGATATAGGGAGGGTAAGGGAAATGCACTGAGCAGTCATAATGTGGAGTAGAGTAGAGTGTACATAGCAGAATGAGTAAATGGCAAACATAGGTGCTGAGTGAAGAGAATGGGAAACAGAATGACATCTACAACAGAACAATTGTCCTGAAAATTATGCATGATAAAACCAGCATCAAAAAATTTGCTTTGATGAATACAATACAATATAATGTATTAGGTATGGTGAATACAATACAATATGTTAAACCTCAAAAATGAGACTGACAGAAGAGAAAAAAAACTGATTAGGGTGTTAAATATTGATAACTATAAGAAAAAACAGGGAAGAGGTTTTACAAAGTTAATTAACCTGAAGTGAGGAGTTTATTGATTTAATGCTGCCCATCTGATGTTCAAATAAAAGACAAAGAAAAAAGAAAGAAAAATGGTACCGGGACAAAACATATCAGGGTGGTGGAAAATGTAACCATTACACAAGCATCAAATAGATACGATTGTGGACCAGCTTTTCTTCTTGCCTTTCTTTTTTATCATCCCTTTACAAATAGGCTCAGATATGCAGCAATGAAATGATGTATCTCTGTAAGTAAAGCACCACGTTGTAAAAATAAATCATTATCTTACTCCCCCTTTGACTTCTGGGGTGGATTCACAATATGAAAAGAAACAAGATTGTTTCATTTGTATAGAACAAGCCTGTATAAAAGTTTCCAATTTATAATTGAGAAGGGAAATACAGTTCTTTAACTTGATCATCTCAGTTCTAAATGCACATAAATAGTAGGCAGCCATCAAGTGCTTTCCCTAAAATATGCAGTAGGCAAGTAGACTTGATTATTAATCAAGTCAAGAGCCCACTTTTCTGTTTCATGAGAATCTATTTTGTTCCTCCTTTGTACACTAGCCAAATGTACCAGTCATGGAACAGGTGTAGTTATGTGACTTAAACATCTAAAAAATAAAAATTCTTTGCATTAATGTCATGATAGCCTGTGACATCTCCTAATGTTAATATGCATGCAGTGAGAAGACCAGAGCAAATCTGTTCAAACGGGATCATTGATGGCGTAAAATATAACTTCCGCACTTGAGCCTATTTGGGAGTGGAAAATAACCCTACCCAAGTATGCATGCCACTAATTGTTTTGCATGTTTCTAAGATTAAGCTGGGTAAGTTACTGAAACCTTAAAATATGCCTAGTGAGGACCATGCAAGTTATAGAGAAGGTACCCATGACTGAGAGGACCCACTTCAAGTTTAAGAAAATAGCCTCTAAGATTTCCATCCTCAAGAGTTATCTGGAGTGATCTGATAAGTTTGTTACAGTGACCTAGACAAGGAATTCAAAACTGTCACCATCAGCCAGGCTGTGCTTGAAAAGTGTTCCATATAAAGGGAAAGAAATAAGAAGAAATGAAACTTCTGTCTGAAGGAGGCCAAGACCCCTTCAGAGTTTGCCAAGGGAATGGTTTGGTTTTAGAACCTAGGTAAAAATCTGTTCAAAGAAGAGAGCCAGGACTTACATGAGACAGTGGACCACCTATACTTACATCAAACACAGTAAACTTACTGTATGTAACCAAAGAAAGAAAGTCCTCCCATCCAGCTCTGTTGACTGTCCCACCCAGTCTCGCAGCCCTTCAGTCCCAAAGAAACACACAGAGGTCTGCATTAATTATAAACTGGTTGGTCTATTAGCTCAGGCTTCTTATGAACTCTTATAACTTATATTAACCCATAATTCTTGTCCATGTTAGCCACATGGCTTGGTGCCTTTTATCATCAAGGCATTCTCATCTGTGTCCTCTGTGTTTGGGTTACAACTGCAGACTGAATCTTTCCTCTTTCTAGAATTCTATTCTGGTCACCCCACCTAAACTTCCTGCCTGGCTACTGGCCAATCAGGATTTTATTAAACCAGTACAACCGACAAACCTTTACAGGATATAAGACCATTGTATTTCTCCTTCCTTTTTTTCCAAACAAGAACTCTGAATGGAATCTCCTTTATTTAGGTTTTTCCTGACCATTATCCATAACAACTTGTAATGTAACCAACATTGTAAACAAAGGCAATCATCCATAATCCATTTCTGTCCCGCCCAGTTCTGCAGCAGTTCAGTTTCAAAGAAACAAAATCTACATTAATTATAAACTGGTTGGCCTATTCGCTCAGGCTTCTTAGTAACTGTTGTAACTTACATTAAGCCATAATTCTTGTCTGTGTTAGCCACATGGCTTGGTAGGTTTTATTAGCAAGGCATTTTCATCTTGCTTCCTCTGTGTCTGGGTGACGACTGCAGACTGAACCTTTCCTTTACTCAGAATTTTCCTTTTCTGATCACCCCACCTATACATCTTGCTTGGTGCTGTGGGAGCTCCTTCAGTCATGTGGTCATGAACTCTTAAAGACTATTGGCTGATGGAGTTACTACAGCACAGCCACAAAGATGTATGTCTGTCCTCCTTGTGTAGAGTTCCTTTATTATTACATCTTTCCTTTGCTGGAAGTGTCAAGTAAATAATGAAATTATAGCCAAATGAGTGTTGTTGGCAGGGGTTGTGCATTTTAGTTTTGCTGTGATAGTGTTTTCTGTTAGCAGCTCACTGCTTATACATCTGACATTTCCCAACAGTGTAGGGTCAACACAACTCATAAATCTGACCGAAACTCACCTTGTTTCTAGCTAATCTCTACCCCTTACTTCTATTTATGAAGCAGCATAAGACCCAGGAAGAAAATAAAAACGCATGCCTTTTTAAAATATCATTAGTGTGCCATGATGGTTCACTTTCTCTGCGTTTTGACCAGATACATTTTACACAAACTACAATAAAAAGAAGGGAAAGCAAAGGAAACTTCTTTTAAATTGAGAGCACAATGTTGAAAATTAAATGGTTAAATTATGTAATTATACTAAAATTGAAAGTATAACTTGCAAAGTTCACAACTAAGATGCTACAAAATCTCTAAATTCTGAGAAAATATTTGTGTTGAGATTACATTTTGTCTGAAATTAATTGTATTCAATTAATCAAATTAAATGGGTATAATATCAAAACTGAGAATTACACACTATCTGAAAAAGTTTTAACTTGGAGTTATACTTCTAAGGGAGATGCTTAGAATGAAATGAAGAAAAGTATGTATAGAAAATGGGTAGTTATATTTCTCCATGTCAAACAAAATAGAAATTCCACCCACTTAATCCAATTTGGTCTCATTTTATAGGTTCTAATCTCACCTACAGAAAAACACTTTCTCAAGAAGAATGTTGCAGATCAAATTAAAGTTCCAGTATCAAGGTATTAACAATATAATGTATCCTTTCAGATGAAGAGAATCAATTTAATTTAATCACATTGTAAGAAATTAATTTATCAAAACAGATACTGACATTTTCTTATTAAAGCCAATATTGTCACAGAGATAAACTCTCATGACATTTAACAAGCATCCTTTTTGGTTATTATTTTAATGCTAGCATCATCACTAAGAGCTTCGTATATGCTTTAGTAAATATTGGCATGTTAGTTTAATTATTAAAAGTGACTTTGCTATATAAACAATCTCCTAGAATTTTTGAAACTATGAATATAATAAAACAAATTTTAATCACTATATATCTATATATATAAAATTATAATGATTTCCAGTAACCCCTTTCAGTTTCAAAAGCCTCTTTCTTTGGGACAGGAAATAACACAGTCTCCTAAATATAAAGAGATTATCTCTAACAATTATTCAGGACTAAACAGTCCTGATTCCCCCTGAAGTGTCAAAGAAGGTATAAGTCTTAAAAGGCAGCAAACCTTGGGAGTCTATCTGGCAGCAATTAGACACAACCGAAAAAATGACCCCATATGAGGTCCCCAGGCTTCCAAACTGTGGGGCTGGTGATCAAAAGGCTCAGTGGAGTTTTGTTTTCAGTTGGGCTATTTTTTTTTTTCTTGAGTTGCAACAAGACACAAGGGGAACCTGCTCAAAGTTCAGTGGTAATAGTGGCTCTAGTCAACTTAGCAGGGGGTGACTACTCTTCCACAGTCTCGACTCCTACCCTAATGACTCGACCATCTGCTTCTTAACCGCAAGCTTGCAAGCTGCACTGCAAGAGTTCTAGAAACTCAATTATGTCAGTTAAACGAAACTTCAAGACCCGGCAACCTTCGTAGCAGGACAGATGTTTTCCGCATTGGTCAGTCCTACAAAATTCAGACGGAACTTTCATTTTTCTGTCTGCATACTGCACCAAATTAATGGGGCCTTGTCATTTAAATTGCGTTCATTAAGGCCTTCCCCCATTGAAAACTTCCCAAAGTCAGATCTCCTGTGGAGCAGAGAAACTGTAATGAGCTGGAACCTGCCAATGTTAGGGCAATAATGATTTCAAGGTCAGAGCCTGGCAGAATGCTGAAGGAGAAATGACTGGCAAATATCAAAGATGCAGAAAATGAAAGTGTATTCCAAGAGTTTGTTGAAATTGTGCCACCGCTAGAATTTATTTAAGTGGGTTTAAGAGAGTGAAAATAGCAAGGCTGTGAGTAAGTGCCGCTTTGTGGGAGTCTCGTGGTAAAGTAAACGACAGTGATTGTGTAGCTAATCTGAGAGGGAGAGTGCCGAGCAAGAAGTGGGGTGTGGCGGAGTGAGCAAAGGGAACAGAACAAATATTGGTCTTTCCTTGCTATTTCCTCAGTTAGAGTCTTTTACAAAATCCACATCTCACTAAGTATTTACTGAGGAAAACCTCTTGACCTTAATCCACAGCCCAAAGGAGAAGCAGCTAATAACACAGAGCCCCTCCCGTCACCAAGTTCGCTTTCCAGGGTCTCAGTCACCTGGGGCAAATGGTATCTATAAATATGAAGAGTAATCTGAGCTCTTTCGATACAGAAAAATTAAATCCATGTGTTTTGTTGCAGTATGTTATACCTTTGCATCTTAATAGTTATTAAACTCCTAATTTGTCAATTATTTTGTTGCTATGCTCTTGCTGTGTCTACCTTATACATTCAATTTCATTAGAGGCATATTTATAGAATATAACCTATACAAATGGACAGTATCTGAGGTTTCAGGCTCCCACTGAGGGTCCTGGAACACAGAGGGATTCTGCATACAACAATTTTCACCTGTACACATATTTCTAAAGGTTTTATGGATTTCAAATGTTAACTGAGGTGCTGAGGATAGGGTGAGGAATAACGTAAAGTCTTTCCTACTCTGGGGTCTAAATTATAGCAGACACTAGGCAACTTTCTAGGACAAAGAACAACAGATGCTCTTTTGAAGGGGTGATATTGAAGGAAGAAGCTGTGTGGTTGACTGTGGGAGTGAGAGTTTCTGGAATAAAGGGCAGTCATTGCAAAGCCCACGTCACCAACATGCTGAGGAGCAGTGAGAGAATAAGGCACCATCTTCCCAGGAGAAAGGAAATTGGAAATAAGAGGAATTAAAAAGAGGAAGTGCTTTATCAGGTGTAAAACCATCTCAAAACATAGAAATCAGGTTATTTCTCCCTGACTGGAATTTTTGGTATGAAAAACAATGAATGTCTATGGAAGTGTTTATCCAGGCACCCATACTGGGAACAAAATCAGTATTTTCAGCATCCCCATGCTTTCAATCTACGCCTGTAGTCCCCATATACACACTGACTGCTAGGTCAGCTATAACTCTTAAGAAGATCTGCCTTCCCAGCATCCCAATAGTTGGTCAGGCAGGGTTTCCTCTCATCTAGAAATTCAGCTTCTGCAAAGCCAATGTATAACATGCCACCCACTAGTGTTTCTTCCTCTGAAGAACCATTTTTAAGTCTTGCAAGCACAATCCTGACTTCCTTGATTTCATCCCACTTACTCTCTACTTATTTCTGCTCTATCACATATTACCTGCATGCATGCACACACTCTTTCCATACACGCACACATTACCTGAACACATGTAGATATTATCTGCATGAATGTACACACTACCCATCATACATGTACATATTACCTGCTATGTATGCAGACATAGCCTTGGAATCACCAAATTGCTACCAGGAAATGACTTTTGCTGGAATATCCATATATATATATATATATATATATATAAAAGATGTATTGCATTTTACCTAAACCCCATAAAAGATTAAATCCCTACTGTATTAGCTATTAATAGCACGGTTTTGGCTATATGAAAGGACACCCATATGCACTAACAATGGAACCAATATTTATTCCTAGTACATGAATTGGTTTTTTGGAGCGCTTTTCTTATGGAGGGATACATTTCTCAGCCTAGATACAGGGTGGAGGGCCTTTTTTCTGCCTCAAGTGATGTGGCAGAATTTGTTGACTCCCCATGGGAGGCTTCATCCTCTCTGAGAATAGATGGGGGTGGGGTATAGAGAAGGTGGGGGAAGAAGAGGGAACTTGGTTTGGTATGTAAAATAAGATCATTTGGAAAATAAAAAAAGATGTATTGTGACAGCAACCTTATAGACATAGCCTAAAGTTCATGAATTGATCTTTTTTGATGACGTATCACAGCATTTTAATCAATGAAATCAGTTATCTTATGGAAAAGCTACTTGTGGGTTTTTTGCTTTGAGATGTTCAAAACTCAAAGAAAATTTTCATGAGATTCTTATTTTTTCCAATTACATAAGCCCATTCCCCATGATAACAAGCGCTTACTGAGGGATGTGGCGTGACTGGGTATGAGCAGTATGTGTGCCTTTGATTAGTAGGATAGAGTCTCACACCTCACCACTGTTCACCACCTTACACTGGCTCAATATACTGTCATTTCTAAAGTTTGCTTTCAAATCCTATCAAAGGAATGTGGTTACTCAGGTCCTTTACCTGATTTCAGATATGACATTTTTACTTCATATTTCAGTGACTTCTGTGTCAAAAGAAAATAGCAATCTTCTAGGAGACACAGTTCTCAGCAATTAAAATTGAAGCCAGAAGATATGAACTTGGGAACTTTTCTTTCTAAACAGAGAAATACGGCGAAGATGACAAGTTTACCCAGAGAACAATGCATTGAATTTCCAAAAGTACAGACCTCAAATTTTCACAGTAGCTGAGAAGGAGCACAGCATCATCTTGTGCGAAATTATTAATACATACATCAAGTAGTTCTGCCTCCTGCTTCAACCCCAGGGCATCTTCCCATTAACCTTTCATTCAGGCAGAAGACTCTCCTTGCTGGAAGCTTAACCAGTTTTTAATCTATGGCAAGAAACTGCTCCTTTGCCCACAATTATTTATTTTCATAATATCTCATTATGAGAGACGTTATCAAGAGCAGAACAAAAAGAAGGAGAAAAAAGAGAAAAATTATTCTCAAAACTTATCTGCAATTATGTTACCCTTATGTTATTCCTTATACTCTGAAATAAAGTTGAGCTGACTCACACACACACACACACACACACACACACAAAATTCAGGCTTCTGGACTAAATATGTAGTTTGACCTTATCAGAGAGTGCTCAGTTTGAGGAATATAATGTTGGCTGTTTAAATGATAATTCTTATGCTTCTTAATTGAACTTCCCAATGATAGTAAAGAGATGGAATAAAGAGTCTTGGCTAACAATGACTAATATTTCTTTCCAAAATAAGTACCAATAAAGCAGTAAGTAAAGTAGCTCTCAAACATTTCTACATCACCATTTTCTTCCCTAGCTCTGTAGACTCATTGCCCAAAAGAAAAAAAAATCACTGAGTTACTTTAAGTTAATATGACTGTCTGAGTTTTCTACCAGCCTTTTTGTAAATTATATTTGCAGTAAAGCATTACTTAGTTCACTTCCATTGAAGATTCTCCTCTTAAAGTAAATTTGGCTAAATAGAATGAGCTTAGATTATTATTGTCAGTTGACAATAACCAATATGCTTATTAGTTACCTTCCTATTATTCATCCTTTTCCTCAAATTAAAGATCCATTTGGAAAGTCAACTCACTATTCTGTCTTCTTTCTTTCCTTGGTTTATTTATGTAAATAATTTTCTTCAAATGTAATGATGAACTGTGGTTTCCGTTTGTTGGTAAGCTTATAATTAACAATTTGAGATTCTCTCTGTAAATAACAAAAGTTTTAGGAAGAAATTTGAGTATATTTAACAGATTTACATCTCAAGAGAAGATGCAATGAAATAATTTTAACTGTTCCTTGGAATGTGAGTCTTTGAAAATGCATTAGTGGTAAAAACCTGATATATAAAAGTTTAGGATCAGCTATAGCTCATAATGATTCCCAGAAGTGATCTGGGAATTGTTTTTCTGAAAATTCAGATTAAACAGTATCAATAAATGTCTCGTTGAAACCATTCAGAGATGCAAAGAGGCAGCTCACACCACCCATTTAAGCAAGCAATGCCAGGTCCTCCCAAAGAAATGTACTTAAGGTGACATGAGCAGCTGTCTGAGGAAAGTTACAGTTATGCTCAGCCCCTACATTTGGCCAAAATGACAACTTCTGAAAGGCATTCCCTGTGCAAAATGTCACCGTGCACACTAGAAATGTAAAGATATCAGGTGGAACAAGCAATAACAATTACTCTAACATTTCTGATATTTCTAAAACGTAAAGGCAGAGGCAGGTGGATCTCTGTGAGTTCGAGGCCAGCCTGGTCTACAAGAGCTAGTTCCAGGACAGGAACCAAAAAAAAAAAAGCTACGGAGAAATTCTGTCTCGAAAAAATCCAAAAATAAATAAATAAATAAATAAATAAATAAATAAATAAATAACTTACAAAACAATTCCAGAGCATAAAAATCATATAATGAAACCCAAAAACTCAAAGCAGTTAGCACTCTGACTAATCAATAATTTCAGAAGTCAGTTTTACAGAGCAAACCTAAAATATTCAGTGAAGCTTGCATTAGAAAAAAAAAACTTTCATGCTGAATGGAAAGCAATACATGTTCAATCTCCTATCCCACAAAGCAATGGGCCGGGGCAGCCAAGGTCTTTATTCTTAAACCCCGTCATTCCTTTTCCCTCTGTCTCCATCTTTCTCATTTTATAGCATTTTTCTTGAAAACAACACATCTATACACCTTTATGTGCATCTTTCGCGTCTTTTGACACATTAATCAGTCCTGCTCTGTGCTTTGTTTTTTGTTTTGTTTTGTTTTTGTTTTTGTTTTCCTAGTTTGCCATAGTCTCCTCAGCCAGGATCCTTTTTAAGTCGCAGTGTTCCTAGAACTGAATCCCTCACAGTGCGCTGCCTCTGTGCTGTTTCTGTTGGTGGGAAGCCATGTGACCTCGCCATCAAAAGTCAAATCTTAGTTTTAAATTTATTGATTACACTCACAGTTCATCTCATCTTTAAAATCAGTCAATTGAATACTTATTTGCCATTCTGCTTCATAATACCTTTAAATCTATCTCTTATTCTATCATTTTCTCCCTTACTGTTGAGATATTTCCAAATATTTTCTTAAATATTATAATAACCACTGTCAGGATCGTTCTTGTTTTCCCACTTTTGTCTTTCTGGTACAGCAGTGTCTCCCAGATCTTTGCATGGATTACACTTTCAAGACATATACGTTAACTCAAGTTCTCTTTCCTCTTCAAATAAGACTGGCAGAAGAAGCTTCATCATCACAAACGCTGTTGGGATGTGGGACAATGGATCAAAGAGAACCCAACAAACTATATGAGGACAAATCCCTTCACCACACCCCCTGTAAGAGTATAAGGTGACAAAATAATGCTGGACAGCAAGAAAATCTAGAGCATCGGTGCATTGATGGGCAGTATTGACTGATGAAGAAGAGCTGCCTCTCATCATTCTTAGAAGAAAAAATGTTGAAAGGATCAATCTAGAAAAGAATACAGTACACTGTGGTGTGGCTCTTTATCTCTCTGGGAAAGGACTTTCCTCCATCCTACTGCACCTTTGCTGTTCCAATGACATGACATGAATTAACCATAACAAACAAAAGTCAAATAAGTGCATGGTCATGAAGAGTATCAGCGTCAATGAGCTAAGTGTTGAATGGGTAACAATTGTGAAACACTTAATAGTGTTGGATATGAGATGTGCGTATATTGACAGTATGCATGATGAATCCTGAACAAATACCATTTTTACCAACATTTCACTCAAAGAAAATGAAGGCATGGCAAAGTCAAATGCTTTGTGCAGTTTTGCAACACAACAAACTTCAAACCTAGAAAGTTCCAGCTCCAGAGAGAACCCCTTGGACAAAGGAAAAGAAAAACAGAACAGAATAGAACAAAACAAACAAAAAAAATGTACTTCACTAATAATGGCTTTACAAATATTTTTTAATTATGTAGTCTGCTACCAAGAAAGACAGCAAAAGGAGTCATACCCTCTGCATGCATAAATTCTACATCTGGTGTATATACAGAGCCACCCAACTGTCAGCCAAAGTATTTAGGGAAAAATACATGTCTGTACTGAAAATGCACAGACATGTTTTGTGTCATTATTTTCAAAACAATTCAATTTATGTAGCATTTACTTAGTTTAGATACCATAAGTATTCTGGAAATGATTTAAAATATATGGGAAGATGAGTAGGTCACATGAAAACACATTTATATGTAATATAAGGTACATGAGCATCTGAAAGTTTTGTTATTTATGAGTGTGCCTGGAACAAATGCCCTGTGGATAACAAATGGCAGCTGTGTATGTACGTGAAAGTCAACTGCTAGAAGGGGCTCAGCAACTCTCTTCAAGTGGAGAAACACTGGATTTCAAATACTTATTTCAATGAGTTTCATTTTGTAATTTAATTTAAAGCTGTGCAGCCTATGGTGGCCACCAGTTAGAAATCTCCTTTCAAACTTTATGTTGCACACAGCATGAACTCAGATCCTTTCAAGTGTGTGATTCAGTTGTTCAAAACACCTCTTAATACTTAACCCAGCTGAAAACTCTTTAACAAATGTCATGGATATATAGGATCTCAAAGTCCTTAGCCAAATATTTTAGCCAATTCAAAGTTCTTTTGATAAAAGCCACCGAGACAGCGCTTCCCCTAAATGAGAATTGAATGGCCGTTTGTTAATGTCCGAACATAAGTCAGGTTTCTGAATTTTTAGATATGACCAACCTTTTGACCTACACATCACTCATCCAATCACGTGGATGAGAACACATGCCAGCATAGAATACCTGCACTGCCATACTCATGAGAGGATCAAGAGCTCATTTGACATACCTGCTTTTAAAGTTCAGACCTAAAGGACATATTAACTGCTCTTTCTTCTATGTTCTGCCAGCCCCATCACTATACCAGACTGGCTAATGGGATAACAGCTTTCTTTGTCTTCATGTTCAACAGTTACTTACTTTCCCTATTTTTTAAAAAGATTTTATGAGTGAAAGTCTACTTTAATGAATATGTTTTTCTTTATAGAAATCTCAAAAAATAATTCATTGAATCACATTTCCATCTTACTAATCTGTTGTCAAAGAGCTCATGCTGTACAGGAATCCATATGTATTACTTATGCATTTCTTATCTAGAGATACATATTTACGATCCAAAAATTGATGAAGTAAAGTAGTATACTGAGTGACTGGGAGTATAGCTCTGCTGGGGGAATGTGTGTCTAGCATTAGCGAAGGAAACCCTGCATTCAGTCTTCAACATAATATAACATAGACATGGTGGCTAATGGCCTGCAGTTTCAATACTCAGCACATAGACACAGGAAGATGAGAAGTTCAGGATTAGTCTCAAATATTTAGGAAGTTCAAGCCCAAGGTGAGCTGCATGGCACCTGTCTCAAAATAAAATAATATAAAATAAAATAGCACATTGTGTGTCTCTCAGTCTTTGAGAAACTACATGTGACAAAGCCTAACTTCATGAGTTCCCTTGCTTTGTTATCTTTCATGAAACTATATTCACTGTGCTGGCAAGAGCTCATGTGTCATCTAAAGACTCTGATAGGAAAATGTTCTCTTTAGAGTTTGTTTGCATCATCTTTTTACAAGATTTGGTTCCTTAAGATTGTTAGGCTGAGTGCCTCAATTGCTTGATGAACACTGGCTTCAATCCTCCCTCAAGCTTTTGCCAAAAGAACCACCCAACACAATTTTCTTCATCAAAGCAGCAACAGGAAGCAAGTGATCACCAAGATCATAGTCACAGTTCGAGAAGCTTAATTGCAGAGGAAATCTAGTTGGCTAGAAACAAATCAAGCTAACTCAATGGGAGTTCATATTAGTCTTACTACAATTTGCTGAATGAATTCTAATGTGTCTCATCAGTTTTCTTTCCTTTTAACTTCTAGTAGAAACTATTAGATCTAAGTTAAAGCCTCACCCTACCTAGATATCCTAATGTATTAGTTCTTTTACAACTATTTTCCAAATAATTTCCATTTATCTTCTGCTTTTAACTCACCACAAATGCTAAGAAATTCAAATGTATTTTCAAACAGCATGAGACATCAGCAAATGGCGAATGGACTACTTACGATAAGTACTATTACATAAAGGGAATGAGATACAAATTCAACAAAGCGCTCAAAAAACTACACACAAGTAAGAACTTAGAAAATTGTTTACCTCTGTTATCTCTTGTCTTCAACCAGAAATATCTGCCCTTAACCTTCCTAAACTCTCAGGACTCAAAAAAATAATAAAAGCCTAAGAATTTTGCTTGCTAAATGTCATGCAAAGATAAATTATGATAATGACATTTAGGAGAAAAGGATAACCTAATTGATGACATGTAACCGTAACTACAATATAAATCTTTTCCCAATGTCATGACATAAGTTTTGAAGTCATCTGTGAATTAGGTCAATGAGTCTGCCATATCATTGTAAGTGTAATTAAACTTATCTATTGTATCTTATATCTTGTGTTTCATGTTGAATTTCATGCAGAACTTAAAATATCCATTTAGCAACCAAGACGCTTAATTTAAATCTTGCATCACTTCCATTGCTATCTAACAGCCATCAACAACTTTAATGATAATGTCAGCAATATTTGAAATATTTGAAGGATCGTTTGGTTTGCCTCAGCAACATTCGAAATTAAAAAGGAAAGTATTTACACTTTGGTCATCAGGCTTTTCTAATTCCTTTCATTCAAGTCAAGCCATAACCTGCCAAAATGAAAAATGAAAAATACGTCAGGGCTTTTCAATAGACAACAAATACTTTCTGACATTTCTCAGGATTGAACAAAACTTTGGTTGCCATGGATGCCACTCATACAGCTCAAGTTGTTCATCACCACAGCAATAAGGCAAAAATAAGATCCATTTTCTAGCTGCTGTTCTTTTAATACAGATCATAAAGAGAAACCAATAAACACAGCCTTGGTGCATGGTTGTCCTCACCAGGAGCCTCCTGGCCTAGCCAGTCTTTCTAGAACTAGGCAGTAATCTTTAATGGCAGCGATGCCAGACAGGAAGACAAGGAGGTTCTGGTGAAAACAATCTTTCAAGTCATTTATTTAAATAGGCAATAGCATGATCTAAGTGTAATTAGATTTTAAATTCACCTTCTGATTAACTATTGTGTATTTATGGAAAATACTCAGTAAACTTCTGAGTGGTCCTTCCTAGCCAAGCTCGAAGATTTCTTTAGCTGATCTGAAGTTGGCCCTAAACTCAGGAAATAAAATTAAGTTGGCCTGGCAAACCCCATAAAATAAACTAATCCTTATGAAATAAAAAAATGTGTATGAATTTAATGAGCTGTTTGAGAACAACAACCAAGAGTCTGTCTTATGGGGTATGTGCATGTGTATGCACACACGCGTGCATTTGTGTTGTTTCTTTGTTTTGTATCTTTGATTTACAACACTCAATGAAAGATAATATAAAATTTGATCTGTTTAGTTTTACAAAATAGATAATGGCTTATATTTGGTTATTATATGTATTACAGTTTAAAAAAAAACACTTAATAATCCCAGCACTCAGAAGGCAAGGCCAGTCTGGTACACAGACTAGTTCCAGGATAGTCAAGCCTATACAAAGAAATCCTGTCTCAAAAACAAATCAAAAATACATGTAATAGCCGGGCGATGGTGGCGCACGCCTTTAATCCCAGCACTCGGGAGGCAGAGGCAGGCGGATCTCTGTGAGTTCGAGACCAGCCTGGTCTACAGAGCTAGTTCCAGGACAGGCACCAAAGCCACAGAGAAACCCTGTCTCGAAAAAAAAAAAAACATGTAATAAATACTACAATAAACAGAGTAATTAAATGAAATTTGAAATATCTGGGCATTGAGGCACAGCTGTTAGTCTACATAATAAGCTCCAGGCCAGCCTTGTTCTCTACCTCTTGTCATAGGAAAAACAAAAAAGTAGAAGTAACTAGGAAATGTAGACTGTTTAAAAGAATAAACAGAAATCATTAAACACCTTATATTAGTCATTGTATTTGGGAACATATGTTAGAATTTCATAAATTAATAAATAACTACAGAAAAAGTTTATAATTTCACAATTCACAGAAGTTGTCATTCACATCAAGTTAGTTTTATATTCAATAATTGAACTCTCTCCTCAAAAATAATGCCCAGTGCTCCACTATGTTAATTTAATGTATCTATAACTGTCTATTAGGCTGTGAATCTCTCAGTAGTTTGGCTTCATGTTTTCTTGACTCAATTTTCTTCTACTATTTGATTTCTACTGTCAATTGAAAATATTCCCTCTTTTTCCCCATAGGCACAAGATATGTTAAGAGCTGCCACTGGAGAGTCCACTTATGATATTCCATTTCCCCCTTCTTGAGCTTTTGTAAACACAAATTAGCCATTGTAATGAATTATGTGGCTCTGATGTAACTTCCAAATCCTTCCTGACAAAAGAAATATCTTTATCCTTCACTTTACTTCAGGTGTTACTGAGTGCTAAGTTTGTGAAAAAGTCAACTCTCAGCATCAAGAGAATATCTGTTTCTATTGAATTTAAAACCAGTTAAAGGCACAGATGAATAAAGAACTATAACAAAGGTCTGGAGGAATACTAGGAATTCAGCGGAAATTCCGTTGTAAAGAATGACTCAGCCAAAGTTTCAGAGGCACCATAAGAGTAGAGACTTAACCTTGAAAATATGTTCTGAATTAAACACACTCAAAACTTCAAAATACGTTGCTAAAATGATAACTCATCTCCATGAATATTCATGTATTTCTATGTATAGTGGCTCATACCCATAATCTAGAATTCAGGAAGAAGAGGCAGGAGGATCATCACAAGCTTGACGCTAACTTGGTCATCATATTTAGTTTCATGCCACCCAGGCACTTTTACAGAGTGAGAATCTTTCTCTAAAGCAAAACCAAAACCCACGGATAATCATGTCCAAACATGCTGGAATCTGTCTATGTCCTTTTGAATTAGCTACTACACTCATACTGGACCAGTAATTTGTTGTCTTTCTTGGCTGATGGTGGAAACTCAAACCTGCCTATTTGTCTTCTATATTCTTACAACATACTATCTGATTCTTGGTCACATCATATGCAGAACTATTAAATGAAGACTTGAGAATGTGGCAATAGATCTCAGAGCTATTCAGTATGCTTGACTGAAATGCTGTAGAGACACTCCTGGCCCCTCATCCCAGTCCCTAGCTGCCACTGTCTCCCCTGCTTTTATCGACTGTATTATTTTAGATTCCCCTTCTCACTCCAGCTTTTTCATTGTTCATCATTTGTCTGACCTTATTTACCCTTAGAACCATGCTGTTGCATGCACCAGGATTTTTCGATTTTTAAGGAAGAACATTTTGTTCATTTCCTACTTGTATTTTTCATAATCAAAATGCAGTGGCATGTGTCCTGTCGGAAGGCCATACAAAAGTCATACGATTCCAGGTTGTCTCTCTGTCAAGACAAGTTACATGGAATCCCCAACCTCAACTCTGCTGAAATAGCCATTCAAAGAGCATGTAAAATCAAAGAGGTTCCCTAAAAAATCTGGACTATTCCAACTCCAGCTTCTCAACTTCCCCAATGGGTACCAGTGGGAGCACAAAGAAATTATGTCTGCCAAATGTCACCTAGAACTTATATTCCTTAGCATCAAATTAATTTGACTTAGAGTCAAATTAACACTGCCAAATTTTTATGTTTTATAAAATCAATTTTATTTAGTTTCTTTTCGGAGAATTTCATACGTAACTATTGTACTTATATCATGTCCACCACCATACCTTCCAGCTCCTCTCATCCCCTCACTAACCGACAAATCCTTGACTTCTTCTTTAATTATTACACATACATACATAAACACAGAGAGAGAGAGAGAAAGAGACAGAGACAGACAGACACAGAGAGAAGAGAGAGCGAGAGAATTTAACTGAATGCATTTAATATTCCTTACATATTTGTGCTTTTAGGATTTAACTCTTGGGACTGGATATTCTATCCAAGGTCTTATCCTTGAAGAAAATCAATTCTCTGTCTCTCAGCAGCAATTGGTTGATTGTAGCTCTTCATCCAAGGGCAGTGTCTTGTGAAATTTCCCAAATCCACATTCAAAATAATGCTCAATTAATTTTAGTAAATTTAAAGACTTATGCAACTGTTAACAGAGGTTTCTGTCCCTCCCAGTCCCACAGCCATTCAGTCCCAAAGAAACACACAGAGGCCTACATTAATTATAAAGTGGTTGGCCTATTAGCTCAGGCTTCTTATTAACTAACTCTTATATCTTAAATTAACCCATAATTCTTGTTCATGTTAGCCATGTGGCTAGGTAACTTTTATCAGTGAGGCATTCTAATTTTGCTTCCTTTATGTCTGGGTGACAACTACAGACTGAGCCTTTCCTCTTCCCAGAATTCACATATTCTGAACACCTGGAACACCTCACCTATATTTCCTGCCTGGCTGTTACCCAATCAACATCTTATTAAACCAATACAAGTGACAAATCTTTACAGGGTACAAGACCATCATCCCACAGTATGCAATGATATCATAATCTAATTTGATAACACTTCCAGTATATAAAAAGGACCTCTACAATATCTTTCTATCCCAACTCATGGAAATCATTAATATATCTTATATCTGCAGACTTTTGCAGTTGGTAGACATTTCAAATGAATGGAGCCATCAATCAATATCCTGTCTTTTGATTTGGTCTTCTGTTTTGGTGCAGTCTTCTTTCATTCTGTTGTTCCATTTAGCTTATCCTTCCATCAGTTCTTGGACATTTGGATTGTTCCTCTTCATTAGCTATTATGAAACTTTCATGTCAATATATGAATATACACTTTCATTTCCCTTGGGTACATATCTAGGTTAGGGACTGCTGGGTTGTGTGGTAAGAAATACAGACCATTTCTACCACTTAGAAGAAGTTTCTAACCTCTAAGTTTCTAACATAGAAGGTACTCAAGCATTGCATTATCCTGTTTAATTTTATCTGTGCCTTTGACATCATTAATATTTTAAACTTGTAATTTTGAATATCATCATTTTGTCACAATATTATGAAAACTTGTCATGGAAATGTATACTACCATGACAAAATTTTTAAAAATTTGTCGCTTTTCTCTGAATTGCAAATTTTACAAACATTTGTCTCCATTTTTGGCAACTAAACAACATACCTAAAACTTTGCACTTTAAAGATTCCATCAATATGTAAGGATTAAGTCTTCAGAGAAATAAAATTGTTTATACATTGTTATTACTAATGTTTATATATTGTTATTAATACTAAAATATAAGTCAGTTTCTCAATGATATTACATAATCTTCAAGTTGTTTGATTTCTTAACATTCACAATGGCAAATAGGTCTTACTACATTGTATTAGGACATTTTTAAATTATCAAGGGAATAATGGTGTTAAGTGTGCATGTATAAACCTGTATATGCAGGTTTTATTTCCATTAGTGATTCTTAAAATATGTTGAAAAAGTGCACATTGTGAGAAAGGAAGACACATTATCATGTCTACTGACAAAAATGCACAGTGCATAAGTACGGTTCACCTTTGGTGTGTTTGTTATTACTCTGCAGAGGGAGTAAGAAAGTAAAGCTTAGAGAAGTCTTAGAAAATTTCAGAGTCACTGATCCTTGCTGGTAGTTCAGTGAGCATCCTTAGATAGAGTTTTAGGGGATAGCCTGCATTCAGAAGCATTTCAATCTGTGTACCTGGGAACCCCAGGAATGTAGTTCAGAAACACTCATAGCAGACTGGAAGATAGAACAACTTGGAAACCCAGAGGCATATAAAAGTCAGTAATATAAAATATTTCCAAAATGTTCAAGTTCTGGTAGAATCACATACTGATAAAGTAAGAAAATTGTTGATGACGCTATTTGTACATTTACTGAAAGAAAGAAAAGAAAAGTCTGTCCATCTTTAAATTCAAAAGCAAGAAGAAGAAAATACAAACCAGGGTAAAGAAATAAAAAATTAAAATGTGAATCTCTCATAGTTCATTCCAAGATTAACAAAACGGTTGGGTTGGTCAATTTAAATAAAAAGAATTAGAGGCATAAAAATGGATTCATGTCAACTTTGAATCATCAGATAAAGCAATACAAACTATTCAATAGATAATTGTCTATTATGTTCTTTATGGTTTTTATATTTTCAAGGTAACATTGTTAATACTTATTAGCAAAAACTTTATTATTACAATTTTTAGTCTCAGTTTGCAAAAATGTCAAGAAAGAAACATAACAGTGTCAATTCTTTACTTACCATGAAAATTATTCAACATTTGCTCAACCCACACAACCTAGTCTGAGAGGATCACTACTCTAGTTGCCATGACAAGTAAAATATTTTCTGGATGTGGCCCTTAAAACAGTAACTCACTGGACAAGACCTTAGGGACCTAGAAATGTGTTTAGGAGCTTGCCAGACTTACTTTGGGCTTGTCAATAAACAGACTGCAAAGGGACTAACCTTTCATAATAGAACCACAGTGTCTGGGAGAATCTCATCAAGATGTGAATGTAAGAGACTATTGGGATCCTGAAATGGAACAAAATAAGATTGTTATAAAAAGTTATATAAAAAACTGTTGTTTGCTCAGCAATTCTATGCCTGTCCTTATCCTAAGTTTCATCTGGTTAAAACACTGCAGCTGTGTTGGATTCTGCATTTTTATAAAGACTCAGAAGTGTATGAATTTGTTACCTTATTAATGCCTATGTTCCCTTTTGAGATTATATTATAATTATACCATTTCTCCTCATTTTCCTTCCTCCGAACTCTCCCATTAAATCCTCCATGCTCTCCTTAAAATTTATGGTATCTATTATCACTAACTGTTATTGCATGCATAAATGTATATGTATATACATATATATTCCTAAATGTAACCTGGTCAGTAGACATAAAATACTCCTATATTTCCTGGGATGACTTTTGGCACCTGATAACAAATTGATGTACACTTCCCAGGGGAAGACCACTTTTCCTGCTCCCAGAGTTCCTCAGTTGCTAACAGTATTTTTTGTAGGATTGAGGCATCAATAAAATTTTTCCTGTCTACTTTGGCATGTCCATAGGCATGTCCTTACTCACCTCACATTTGGGCACTCATGTTGGTGAGACTTTATGAATTTCCATTCTGAAATCATTAGGAGACAAAAATCTCATAACAAACTCCCTGATTCTCCTGGTCTTACAATTTCTCTGCCCCCTTTTTGACAATGTTCCCTGAATCTTGTGTTGATGTGGGAGTGTCATATATCAATCTGTTGATTTCATTGGCTAAATAATAAAGGAACTGCTTGGCCCTTATAGGTTAAAACATAGGTGGGAGGAGTAAACAGAACAGAATGCTGGGAGGAAGAGGAAGTGAGCTCAGACTCGATAGCTCTGCTCTCTGGAGAGAGACACCATGTTCCCCTCTCCCAGGCAGACGCACGCAATGAAGCTCCAACCCAGGATGGACATAGGTTAAGATCTTCCCTGGTAAGCCACCTCGTGGGCTACACAGATTATTAGAAATGGGCTAGTCCAGGTGTGAGAGTTAGCCGAGAAGAGATTAGATATAATGGGCCAAGCAGTGCTTAAAAGAATACAGTGTCCGTGTAATTATTTCGGGGCATAAGTTAGCAGGCGGCTGGGGTGCTGGGGACGCAGCCCCGCCACTCCAATTACAACATTGTGTGGAAATTTTTTGTTTGTTTGAGACAGTGTTTCTCTGTAGCTTTGAAGCCTGTCTTGGAACTTGCTTTGTAGACGAGGATGCCTTGAACTCACATAGATTTTCCTGCCTCTGAGTGCTGGGATTAAAGGTGTTTGCTACTATGACCAGGCAGGGATTATTTTAAGTAAGTCCCCAAGGGACTGGGCTCCACAAGTCTACATTCTCATTGGTTGTTGTTTGTCTCTATGATCTTTGTTGCGAAGAGAACTTTTCTTGATGAGAGGTTAAAACAAACGTATCTGTGGACATGAGGACAAATGTTTTAGATCATTAGTAGAGATGATGCTGGCTTAGTAAATTAGAGGCTGTAGATTCTCCTCCAATAACCGTAATTTCACTAGCACCATGTAGTTGGCTAGGTTTCCAGTATCAGGCATAGTATTCTTCTTATTGAGTGAATCCTAAGTTCATTTAGAAAAGTTTTGAATACTTATATTCTTAACCACTGGCCAGCATGAAGCAAGGTAAAATAGTAATTTAAAAAATTAAGACCTAGAACAGATTGATTCAATTTTCGTGGATGTATAAGCAAACACATAGGCTCAGAAAGCAGTTTTAGGAAGAAAATGTGCTCACTCCCATGGTTTACTGTAAAAGGACAGTTCTTGACTGAAACGAATATGTAATGGGGGGGTAGAAGAATAGAGTAAAAATGAAGGCAGAAACAAATTATCAGTTAGACTAAATGAGAGAATATTATTAGTGCTTATTTTGTCCATTGTATTCTGGCACATATCCTATACCTATTATTGGCAGTCCTCACTAGGAACATTGGAAGTCTCTATCTCCCTAAGTCAGATTGATGAGAAGTGGGCAATGATATCCAAATGACTGATTATGGAGCCGCTCTCAGAATCAGTAAATGAGAGAAAGTAAGAGGTGGTTGTGAATGAAGTCAGCTTGGGAATGATGTCAGGCAAAGCTCCATCAGAAGGTTACTTCAGCTTGACCTACTAGAAAAATCTTAATCATCAGCCTCAGCAAAAATAAAGGAGCCATCTGGCCTCCCATATCCCCTCACCCATCACTCATAAGTACACTGATTCAGAGGAGAGGTCGGTAAGGCTGTGAGGAAACAGAACTCACTGAACAGAAACTTTGAACTTGTTCATGTGTATTTGCCTCCCAATGTTATCCCGTCCCCTTCAAGTCTCTTTTAACCTTTGATGATGGTCATTCTAAAATCACAAACATTCCCGCTACTCCCCATGAATGATTAAAAATAAAAATAATATCAGATTACATACTGAAAAGAGTCCTTAGAGTCCGTGCTTATTGCTTAGCTCTACGTGTGACGGCCTTTGCTAAGATCAGCAGTTTCCATCATCCAAAACACCAAGGACTCTGTTATACAAACCAGAGCATCCAGAAGTTCTATTTGGCTACACAGTGTTGTATAATGAGCTATTCCTGCACTGATGTGGGAGTGTCATATCAATCTGTTGATTTCATTGGTTAAGTAATAAAGGAACTGCTTGGCCCTCATAGGTTAAAACATAGGTGGGAGGAGTAAACAGAATAGAATGTCGGGAGGAAGAGGAAGTGAGCTCAGACTCGACAGCTCTGCTCTCCCGGAGAGACACCATGCTCATCTCTTCTGGGTAGACTTGACAGCTCTGCTCTCTGGAGCAGAGACGAGAGACTCCATAGCTCCTCTCAGAGACATGCGATGAAGCTCCGACCCAGGATGGATGTAGGCTAGAATCTTCCCGGTAAGCGCACCTTGGGGCTAGTCTTATTACACACCTTATTAGAAATGGGCTAGTCCAGGTGCGAGAGTTAGCCCAGAAGAGGCTAGATATAATGGGCAAGCAGTGTTTAAAAGAATATAGTTTATGTGTGTTGTTATTTCGGGCATAAGCTAGCCAATATGCAGCCGGGGTGCTGGGGACGCAGCCCCGCCACTCCTATTACAACACTGCACAGTCTCAGACTTCAAGAACCTTAAAAGATTACCCAGAAAAGAGTATATGAGAGAAGTAACAACTTAGAGATAATATCTGTAAAGTCTAGTATTTCAGATTAGAAAACACATGCCATTTTGGAAAAAAGTAGCTACCTTTCCAGATAATTTTGCTGTTTTTTTTAAATGTGCAGTTTGTTCCTGTCCAAATAAACTCAAACCCTGTAACTTGACCCAAGGTTCTTTGTCCTTTCACAAAAGAAATGGTTTGCAGCTATGTGGGTTATTTTGCTTCTGCATTTCCTGTGGTTACATCTCAATTTGCATCCTTTATCTTTAGGAAACATGGACACATCTTCTGTTCATTTATTTATGTCTTCATAAATGTAAAACCCGAGGTCCTATTTATCTAGTCATTGAAAGTCTATAAAACAGTAATGTGAAATGTGAAATATTCAGTGATTCCAAGGAGAAGGAAATTCTAAACTTGTCCTTATTTCCATAAGTCCATTCATCAATGACACTAAATATTATCAGCTTGATAATCATACATAAATAAGGATTGAATTCCTAATGAGGGATTAAGCTAAAATTACTTCAAGAGCATACATATCCAAGCCAATATTTCGTAAAACCTTGACTTAGATTGCAATTTTGCTTGTCATTTTCTTCATCAAAGAAGATTTACATGTCCTATGATAGCACTAACCTTTTCAAAGAACAGCAAGTACACTTCATATAGTTAAGTAATTATAAATTATGGCTCTGAAGTTATGGTATCTAAAACATCTGAGAAAATGTATAAAAATAAGATAACTCCAATGACAGGAGAAAGTGACTTTATTTCATTCTCAACCCCTTACTCAGTAATTTTGCAATATCTGAGACGTTTAGCTGAGTGATTCTAATTTCATTTTGATAAAGGCACAATTATAAGGACATTAAATTACAAAAAACAGACTTGTACTTCATTGCATAGGAAGGAATCTTTACCCCCCCCCCCCATACACACACAAGGTTAATGGTTTGGTTGCTTTCATTAACCTTTAATCTAGATGTCACTCAAGTGACTAGCTCCAGAGTAATATAAGAATTGGTGTCTGCAAACCCTCTCCTGCTACAAAAAGGATAAGGAAATGAGAAAATTATCAATAACTTAAACCTCAAAGACAAGACTACGCACCTGATCAGAAGGGCAGGGCTAAACCTTCGGATGTATGACTGCCTTAGCCTGTCTCCCTAAAGAATCTGCTAGTTAAACATGACATAGAAGATATATGTTTCGTAGAATAATGAAAAATTTTGTCAGAGTGCTGGTTTCTGAATATACTAGAGCTTAAAGATTCACTTCCTGGTTTTTTTGCTTATGTAATGGGCAACAAGACCACTCACATTTAACTTACTAGATCATGAAAGGTACTATAAGGTATTCAATACAAAGGCATTTACCTGAGTACCTACTAGATGCCAAGAATAAAGTGTTTCATTGGTAATGTAGTTTAAGAGTTTAGAAGGAAGTGCACACTTCTCCATGGTGATTCTCACTCATTAAATTGTTTGACAAAAATTCATCAGGAATTATATCTGATACTAAAGCAGCTGAGAAACAGAATCATAAAAGTTATTGAGTCATGTGAGGAGAAATGAGGAGGTAGAAAGGGGGAAAAGAGCGAAGGAAAGTGAGATACAGTGTTTAAAACTATTTAATGGAGGTTCTTTTGGCACAGAGGGATGATTACCACTCAACAATTCGACACCTGGACTGAGGAAAGAGATAGAACCCAGTTTCTTAGACATTTGAGACAGTTGGGAAAGCATGTGCACATAAACAGAAACACAAAAGTATAATTATGGTATTGAATAACATCAGAAAATGTGCATAACAGGGTAACACACATAGTAGAAATAGATTTTATTCTATTCTCTAGTCTTTTTTTATTAAAAATTTCTGCCTCCTCCTGCCTCCCATTTCCCTCCCCCCCCCACTTCCCTTTTCCTCCCTCTCCAGTTCAAAGAGCAGTCAGGGTTCCCTGTCCTGTGGGAAGTCCAAGGTCCTCCCCCCTTCTTCCAGGCCTAGGAAGGTGAGCATCCAAACAGACTAGGCTCCCATAAAGCTAGTACATGCAGTAGGATCAAACCCCAGTGGGCCATTGTCCTTGGCTTCTCAGCAGCCCTCATTGTCCACCATGTTCAGAGTCCAGTTTTAACCAATGTTTATTCAGTCCCAGTCCAGCTGGCCTTGTTGAGCTCCCATTAGATCAGCCCCACCGTCTCAGTGGGTGGGTGCACCCCCCCAGTTCTGACTTCCTTGCTCATGTTCTCCCTCCTTCTGCTCCTCATTTGGACCTTGGGAGCTCAGTCCGGTGCTCCAATGTGGGTCTCTATCTCCATCCATCGCCTGATGAAGGTTCTATTCATCAGTATGGCTATAGGATCAGGCCAATTCAGGTTCTCTCTCCTCAGCTGCCCAAGGAACTAGCTGGGGACATCTCCCTGGACACCTGGGAACCCCTCTAGAGACAAGTCTCTTGCCAACCCTAAAATGGCTCCCTTAATTAAGATATATACTTCCCTGCTCCCATTTCCACCCTTCCTTTATCCCAACTGTCCCATTCCCCCAAACTCTCCCCATCCTCCCCTTCTCACTTTTCTCTCCCCATCTCCCCTTACTCCCATCCCACTCCACCCCCAAGTTCCCAATTTTTTGCCCAGCAATCTTGTCTACTTCCAATATCCAGGAGGATAACTACATGTTTTTCTTTGGGTTCACCTTCTTATATAGCTTCTCTAGGATCACAAATTATAGGCTCAATGTCCTTTATTTGTGGCTAGAAACCAATTATGAGTGAGTATATCCCATGTTCATCTTTTGGGGTCTGGGTTACCTCACTCAGGATAATGTTTTCTATTTCCATCCATTTGCATGCAAAATTCAAGATCATTGTTTTTTTACCACTGAGTAGTACTCTAATATGTATATATTCCACACTTTCCTTATCCATTCTTCCATTGAGGGGCATCTAGGTTGTTTCCAGGTTCTGGCTATTATAAATAATGCTGCTATGAACATAGTTGAACAAATGCTTTTGTAGTATGATCGGGCATCTCTTGGGTATATTCCCAAGAGTGGTATTTCTGGGTCCTGGGGTAGGTTGATCCCGAATTTCCTGAGAAACTGCCACACTGCTTTCCAAAGGAACTCAGTTTCTTTATGGCTGGCAAGTTGAGAGGTATGGGTGATAGTGGTTTTGCTTCTTCCTCTCTCTGATATTTTAGCATTTTTCCCAATATATGACTCCAGACTTTTATTATTAAGACCTATTTGAACTTGTACTACAAAGGTTGCATGGCGTGGCAACATCATTATCTGTAAGAAGACAACTTAAATTCTGAAAGTATGAATTCCTTCACATATCCTGTTTATCAAGTAGGAATAACTGTTAGTTCCAGACTATGAATTAGCAAGAAGTACAAACCTGCCAGAAAGCAAAGCCTATCTTGGCAGTTACCACCTCTATCTTCTTTATCGCTATGTCCTCATAAAAATTCTTCCACACATTTAAGAGATTCATAAACTGAGGAAACATTTCAATCATTATGTGAAAAATAGGTGAAAATTATTCTAGCAAATGGCAGTGTAACAGAATGCCAAGTACCCATTATTAGAATAACTTTTATTTCACATCCTTCTTATAGTGTATATCCCCACACGCTGCACAGAATTAAAAGCTTGAAAAAGGAGCATGTGAGATAAATTAGATAGATACCATGATATCATCAAAAGAAATAAGTGTAAATCCTCTAACATTAATGTGTATATCACATACATTATATATGTATATACTGTGTAGAGAGGGAGGGTCTTTGGAATCACTATATTTTTAAATTGATAATTTATGTAAAAGTGATTAAGGAAAAAACTTGGCAATCATTACCGAGGTTCAGCCTTGAAAGGGGCATAAAGAGCGTCAAATACAGAATTTCCAAATTGAGTTACATGAGAGAACTGAGCAAGGTGTCCTTTTCCACAAAGAAGTGACAAAAATCAGATTGTACAAAGTTAAACATTTTCTCAGGTGAGCTCTGATTACTAGAAACAAGCAGAGGCACGATTCTTTTATGAGAAGGTTTACTGACTCAGCAGTAGCAGTAAAAACCACATGGTTTCCTGCAATGTGCTGCCAGTATGAACTCTGGCTCTTTCAGGAGGCCTAACATTTAAATGGGGTTTGTGAGCAGAGTGCTTTAACTTGCTTAATGGAGATATAGACCCATTGTGTGCCTGAAAATGGGGTTGTGAACATTGCTCGAGCTAAACAGACCTCTGCCCTGCCATGTTGGACTAGGCAAAGCCAAAAGGCAAAGCAGCCTTAGAAGTGTATAGCATTTTAAGAAACACGCCTGGATAAAAAAAGAATTACAGATACGCAATAGGACAGATTCAGACATAAAAGAACTCCTAAATGAGTCACAGTGTTTTGAAAAAAGTACATAGGCTTGGGAGAGAGAATTAAAAGAGTAAAGAGACAATAAATGTAATATAAAAGAGTACAGACAGTCATAGATTAAAGGAGTAAGGATAACAAAATAAAAAGGAATAGAATAAAAAATTATAATAAGCCATGTAAAGATGGAAAATACACAGAGAGTCTATATTATGTATATTATTGTGTTTTCTTTCAATTTTTGACTGTGAAGGAGCTAAGGATAGAGAGACATTTCATTGTATGGGCTGCTAAGATAAACCAACACATTGGTATCTTGACTTCAGAATTTGGGTCTAAGGATATGTTGCTTTGGAAAAGAGGTTCTTTTCTTTTTTTCCATGGAAGATGAGAACCTCTGGAACCCTTCAAGACTAATGTGGTTTGATGGACCAAGACTACCGAAAGGTCTCCATGAAAACTCCCCAAAAGAAAATACTTTGACCAATAAACAGCAAAAAGCAGACTGGAGAGAACTATGACCATATTCCCAAATACTGTTTGTAAATGTTTTTTTACATTAAAGAGGGATATGCTATAGACATTTGCATTGATATGGATCTTGGTTTATTGATACAAATTTAAGGTCAATTTTGTTATATGTATTTCTCATCTTGATTAAGGTATTGTGTTTGTCTAGCTAATTTAAAATGTAATGTATAATTAAGAAATATAAGTTAATAGATAATTATGTATAACAGTGAAGCTTGTAGTCATCTTAGTTATATTTTCTAGATGTATAGAAATGTATTTCAGATGAATAGGTATTCTTCAAACCTTTCAAAGACTACAGAATGTTTCCTTACAGCATTGCTTAGCCATTTGGGCAAGAAACTGCTCTTGCTTCAACTGCTTGATGGTATGCTATGTGAACTAGACATGCAGGAGCCACAGAGAAATGACTTCTGAATTTGCCTAAAAATATGACAGTTCTTTGGAAATACTGCTTTATGAAAGAGTTTGCCAGAAATTCTGTGGGACAGAGAAGAAAGCAACTGATGGATGGACTTTGCTATTACAAGGCAGAACAGATCTTGAAATTTCCTGCTTCTTGAAAAAGTCTGATGCATTCTATGGACCTGGAGGCTGAAGATGGATGCTCCAAAGATACAGAAGAACTTTGGGTGACTGTCCAGGCAGTAAGATATCTCTGTCAATTCTAGAGTTTTGGAAGTTGCTTACAATGTACTTCCTGTTTACTTAGGTAATAGTATATCCTTCTGGAGTCTTTTATGGAGCTAAAGAATACAGTTATAGTTTTCCTTAGATATAATAAAAGATAAAATAGAAATAGATATAAATATTGTAACTATAATTCTTGCTTGATAATTGTTTTGTTATATGCAGTTTTACTATGTTAAAGTTAAAACTTTCCTTTTTATTTAAACAGAAAAGGGGAGGTAATATGTGAATCCCCTCTGTATGCTGTCATTACCATTGATTAATAAAGAATCTGTTTTGGACCTATAGTAAGGGATAACTTAGATATGTGGGGAAAACTAAACTGAATGCTGGGGGAAGAAAGGCAGAGTCAGGGAGAATCCATGGAGCCACCACCAGAGACAGACATGGTGAAATCTTGCCAGTAGGCTATGAGCCTCATGGTAAAATATAAAATAATAGAGATGGGTTAATTCTAGATGTAAGATCTAGCTAGCAATATGCTTAAGTAATTTGACCAAGCAGTGATTTAATTAATACAGTCTCTGTGTGGTTATTTTGGGAGTCTGGACAGCCAGGAAATGAACAAGTGAGGGTGGCCAGGAACATACTAGCTGCCTCTTACTACAGCAATATTTTTTTAAGCAAACCCATATTAGCCATATTGCCACAAAAACTACCAGAAATGTCTAAAAGTGACAACCTGGACCTAGAGATTTAAAAAATAATAATACCATGGACCCTTGTTCTTTTAGTGATAGTTATTAGCAATAATGTTGCATAGAACAGGACTCAGAGAGCAAACATGATGTTATTAACTTCATTCCATAGAACAATGAAGCATGGAAAAGATATACAAAGCTTCTGTAATAAAATCCAACAGCAATGAGCCCTTTCTAGAAACTTGATTTCCGATTACCACTTTCAACTCTCACGTTTTGTCTTGTCTTTGACATAGTAACAATTTGTGTTATTTTTGCAAGAGTACACAATCTGAGCATTGAAATGAAAATAGCAGAACGAGTCAGCAAGCGGGTCAAGCAGAGTCCTAACAGTGACTGCACATAGCAGATGAAACAGAAAGATAACAGAAACTTTCCCTTGCTCCTCATACTAACACTGCAATATACTGAGGTAAATGCACCCTGACCCAACTAAAAAATATGTAGAGGTATATTGGATTATACTGACTCAGTTCAAAAATTACCAAGCTAGGCTAGGATATGTTTAACTGAAGCTATTCAAAGTGATGCTACCTAACAAGTAAATAAAGTGGCAGGAAGAATTTTAAATAAACACAACAAAAATAAACCAGACTTTTCATGGAGAAAGCCACTACAATCATGCTGTTATCTATAAAAAGTTCACAGATCCACGATACTGAAAAAGTCATATTAGTTTGTCACAATTCCTTAAATAGCATACAGGCCTATTGGCATACCAGCAGCAGAATAAAACTTACAAACCAGATGAAACACAGACACTTAATTATCTGCCAACCTTATAATTAATTAATGAATTAAGATCACATACTATAGCACCAGTGATGGCTTTGAAACTTAATTTGTTAAGTCATGAAGATACATATAATGTCCATCTATCAGTTGCTCTGAAATCAGACAAAATGAGATAAGAAGAGAAAGAAACCTGCTCTCCTGCTTTCTTCACTGATGAACATTTGAGGGATATTAAAGCCTTGAAACCTTCATTAGTCTTTACATGGAAATAATGTGCTGACTTGGTATTTCATTTCCAAGCTGTGAGGCTTTATTAACAGTAACTCTGATCCCAGCAGCAAAGGCATCTATGTGACTGACACCGTAGTAATAAAGTACTGCCCTTTCAGCTTGTCGACTCTTCTTGCTAAAGGCAGCTTGAAGAGATCCCTTGACAATGATTCATGACTTGAAACTCAGAACCATCTGCTCTCTTGGAAAGTTTCCCATCAAGGTGAAGGGGGGAGGGTGGGTGCAGCTGTATTCTTTTTCCTTCTAAACTCTATCCAAATGCACTCAACGCATCACACACACACACACACAAATAACCTGGCATCCTGGCATCACTAGGAATATGGCACACATTATCTCCATATGTTCTTGTTTCAATGGACTATTTCCACAGTCTCCATCTCATTGGATGCCATTTCTTCCCTCACTTCACGACGGGAAGTGTCAATTTTCCTCAGTCTATAAACTTCCTAATATCCTTTCCTTCCCACACAGTTAAAAGTTATTTGTCCATCTATTTTTTATTGGCAAGTACTTCTACTGTGGACAAAAATTCAGGGTTCAGCTGCATTTCATCAAGTCCAATTACATATTGTATATTTAAGTACCTAAAGACAGCATAATGTAACTGTTCACCCTTAAAGTGACAGAGCTAATTAGTCATATAATTAGAACTGTAGTTCTTGCCTCCCAATGTCGTACTCAGTACGTACTGCCCTACTCATGTGTTTTCAGCTTCTCAGCTACAGTATTTAGACAGCTTACAGCTTAATCAGGAATTGTTTGGGTTCATTTATCACCTAACCAACCAAAAGGAATATGTCACATGCACCAAACGTTTAGACTTTATGTTGACATAATTGAGAAGAAATGTATTTAATTCTAGGAGACACTTTTCCCTGTTTTTTTTTTTTTGTGTTTGTTTGTTTGTTTTGTTTTGTTTTTTGAGACAGGGTTTCTCTGTAGCTTTGGTGCCTGTCCCGGAACTAGCTCTTGTAGACCAGGCTGGCCTCGAACTCCCAGAGATCCGCCTGCATCTGCCTCCCGAGTGCTGGAATTAAAGGCATGAGCCACCACCGCCCGGCTCACTTTTCCCTTTTTAAACAGAAATTAAAAACATTTCAATTTAAAGATATATTAAGACTTTTAACAGCATATTTTATTGTTTTGTGGTTGAATTTTTAAAGTCAAAGGTAAAATTAACTTATATATCTTTACTTTGTACTCCAATGTGCTTTCAAGTAAATTAGAAGAAAACCTAGTAGATTAGAATACATTACATTGGCAAATCTATGATTATGTACAAACACCAAGCAAACCAACAGAAGAGTCAACACTGGAATTGGACAGGACTTTGGGCATAAAGAACCTGTTGATAGGAAAACAGAAGATGAAGATGCTCAGAAACCCCATTTGGGGTTCAATTCTGATGAACTTCACATAAGTTAATCCTGGGCTAGGACCAAATGTCTGAAGTATCCATAGTAAGCAAGAGGTTGCCACCTTCTAAAATTAGAGTAACAGGCAGAAATTAATTTGACTCAAAGATGTAGGCTGTCACTCCTACCAACTTCTTATGCCACCTAGTAAAGATCAGAAGCTTTTGACAATTCTCTTCTGCATGCTTCAGACTTCTTCATATAGCAGAAACAAATGCCATCAGCTGAGGATAAGACTGGGATAGGAAACACTGAACTCTCTGGGAGGCAAGGAACGATACAAAGCTGTTGGCTTAACAAATTAATGAATGATGGAATAAGAGAATACAATGGCAGCTGGGCGGTGGTGGCGCATGCCTTTAATCCCAGTACTAGTGAGGCAGAGGCAGGCAGATCTCTGAGTGTTCGAAGCCAGCCTGGTCTACAGAGTGAGTTTCAGGACAAGCTCCAAAGCTACACAGAACACAGAAACAGGGAGGCAGAGGCAGGCGGATCTCTGTGAGTTCGAGACCAGCCTGGTCTAGAAGAGCTAGTTCCAGGAGAGGCTCCAAAGCCACAGAGAAACCCTGTCTCAAACAAAAACAAACAAACAAAAAAAGAACACAGAAACAAATAAACAAAAACAAACCAAGAAACCCCACAAAACAAAGATAAAACCAAATAAAGAGGCAAGAAAGGAAAGAAAAATAAAATACAATGGCATTAATTGCCAATATTTTTTATGGAAACCTGATTTTAAAAATTACACTAGAAACTCATAAAACTTAAAAGGAACTCTAAGTTCAGCACCAACAAGCACAAAGATAAATTTTTGAAACATAATTGTTATTAAACAGAACTTATAAGAATGAGGAGAGGAGCCAAGAACACTCAAATAAAGTTCTTTTTAAGAAACCTATAACCACTAAAAAATTGCAAACAGTTTAAAAATAAAGGAGCAAGCTGACAATCCCTAAGCAGTTGCCCCAAATGGAAGATAGGTAGTGGAGTAGATATACTTGCACGCATGCTCACAGAGGGAGCATTTACAATAGAAATGGTAGAAGTAACCCAAATGTTTACCGGTGGAGAAATGGATTAAAAGTGTGGTGTACATACACTATGAAATGATGTTCCACTGTACAAAGTATGTACAAATTAATGCTACTGCTTATTGTTAGGCTAAGTTAAAAACTACACACAGATTGCTCATTTCTCTTAATCAAAATTTGCTGCTCTATGCAGATTTTGACCCACGGCTGCTAGGGAGGATCATACTGGAGGATGGGAAATTCAAGGCCAGTTTTGGGTAGCTAAATAAAAGCCTACCTCAAAGGAAAATGTATTTTTAAATTGTTTTTTATTGAGCTATACATTTTCTCCACGCTACTCCTTTCCTCTTCTCTCCCCTTCTATTCTATCCTGTGACCCCCCCCCATGCTTCCAATTTACTCAGGAGATCTTGTCTTTTTCTCCTTCCTATGTAGATCCATGCATGTATGGGTCCTCTTTGTTTTCTAGTTTCTTTAGGGGTTGTGGCCTGTAGGCTAGTTTTTCATTGCTTTATGTCTAAAGGCCACTTATGAGTGAATACATAATATATTTGTCTTTCTAGGTCTGGGATATCTCACTCAATATGGCCTTTTTTCTAGATTTATCCATTTCTCTGCAAATTTCAAGATGTTATGAATTTTTACTGCTGTGTAGTACTCCATTGTGTAAATACAGCACATTTTCTTTATTCCTTCTTCTGTTGAGAGGCATCTAGGTTGTTTCCAGGTTCTGTCTATTACAAATAACACTGCTATGATCATAGTTGAGCAAATATCTTCTATCTCTGTATGAACATTTTTCTAAGTTTCATTAGTATGTCTTTCTAAGATTGTATCTTATCAGTCAAATTTTGGTATTTTACATTAACATCAAGGCACATTTTTAAGGATAAAACATTAATTGCTAAACTGATAATGATTATGATCAACATTATGTCAATTCCAGCTAAGTTGATTATCCCTTCATTTAATTTTTCCATTTTTCAAACCATCCAATGTGGAACCATACAGAGACCCAACTCCTAGCATGGTGACATTGCACCATTCCTCATGTGGACTTTCTTTAAAAAACAAAAAACAATTTCTCCCTTAAGAATTCCCAGGTGACTTTCTAGATCTGCTTATGATGACTGTGGAATAAGAAACTGGCTGTCACTGCACCATATAGCTGGGCAGAAAATGCCAGCAGTGCACAGCCTAGCTGAAGACAGCTGCAGTTGCCCACATGTAGCTGGGGACTGAGAGCGTGTGGCAGAGGTAGTAGCAGTAAAAGCCTCAGCAGGTGTCAAGGCAGCCATCCGGATGCGACAGCAGCTCACGGAGGGGTTCAGTGGAAGACTACAATCCACAGGGAGGGAAGTGAGCCACCTGAAAAGTGGACGGGAACATGTGGAAGAAGCCTGCATGGTGGAAAGTGGGGGCACAGGCGATGCCTGAATGACAGAGTCAGCTGAAAGTGGGTGCTAACTCTGGCTGCATCTGGGGCCCAGACCTCTGTGGCATTTGGGGCCTGGGGCAGGCAGCAGCTGGAGGCTGCTATAGAGAGGTTGCAGTAGGAAAACACAGATTGCATGGACAGCCTGGAGGATGGGAGGGAAAGCCAGTCAAGGTTATGACTACATAGCCGGTGGCAGCAAGTAACTACCTTGTAATCTCATGCCCCGCATTGGACACCAGATGAAGAGATTATCTAATTAATCTTTATCAGTAAAAACTCAGGAGTCAGACATCTGTGTAAGAATCTAATTGATCAGAGAAACAGCAGAGAAATGGCCAGTGGCTTCTTCTCTCCTTTCTGGATCAAAAAGGATCTTTTCTAAGATCTTTTTTTCTTTTTTGAGACAGAGTTTCTCTGTATAACAGCTCTGGCTGTCCTAGACCTCGCTCTGTAGACCAAGGCAGCCTCGAATTTACAGAGATCCACCTGTCTCTGCCTCCCAAGTGCTGGGATTAAAGGCATGAGCCACCACCACACGGCTAAAATCTTTCTAAGAATCTTTCTAAGCCCCTTGCTACTACTTCCTGTGTCTTCTATATGTTGTGGGTCATAATTTTGGTCAGCTAGTAGCTAGCCTTGCCTTCTTCTTCAAGGTAAACTTTATTAGTAGTGTCAGAGTTCAATCAAAACATCCCACAATAGACTTACACACACACACACACACACACACGATGAAGAAAAAGGAGAAGGAGGAGGGGGAGAGGGAGAGGAAGGGAGAGGGAATGGGCAGAGAAGAGGAGGGGGAGAAGGAGAAGGAAGAGGAAAGGTCAGGGGGGAGAAGGAAGAGGAAGGAGGAGGAGGAGGAAAAGGAGGAGGAAAGAGGAAGACTAAAACTAAAATTCAGCCATGTAGAAAATGTGCACTACTACAATCAATTAAATGAAAGTTGGGATGACCATATTAACTTTGGACACAACAGATTTCAAGAAAAGGAGTATTTTCGGTGATTAACATACATCAACAGATTAATTCTGCAAGAAGGCATCACAACTCTCTTTGTATAGAGAGACAAAATGTATAAAGAACTGATACAGTAGTCATAAGGTGACATAGAGACATAGATAGTGCCACTATTACTCTATGGTTTCTTGGGTAACTATCCTCGAGGGTTTTTTACTGGCATAAAGTCAGCAAGGATATCGTTGAACTGAAGTGTAATGTATATCACTTTGATTTTTTGGACATTTGTAGATAGTTTATTTTAAAAGAAGAGAATTCACAGTCTTTCCAGGTTCCCATGAAATATTCCACCAAGATGTAGCTCTTTCTGGACCATAAAACATGCCTTACCAATTATAAAAATTACAGGTCATTATAAAATTATAAAATACCCATTACATGAATATTGTCCAAAGACATTCAGACTGACACTTTTTAATTAAAATATAATATCATCACTTCCTCCTTCCCCTTCCTCTCTATAACCTATCTAATGTCCCCTCTATCAAACTCCTCCCATGTCCCCATTCAAATTTTTGGGCTCTTTTTCTTTGATTATATTAACTGTATACTAAAAGCCCACTCAGCAGAAGAGAAATCATGGCATGTACTGGAAACAACCTACTATCTGGGACTGTTGAGGTCATAGATTTTAGAGAAGAACCGAATCTCACTATCTTACTAAAGCTACATAATTCCTAACTGCAATGTAAAATTAAACCTAATATTTACAAGTCAGTGTCTCTTTCATCCCTCACTGAAAAAGCTTCTTTTCACAGAAGAGAGCATTTCAGAAAGTCACAACAGGTATCAGCACAATGAAACCTTTGCAGATTCTGAATTGACATGAAGAATCTCAGTACCAGAGGGGAAGTGGGGCAAGACAGACAGCCACTCACTGAGCTGCTGGGTGAGGAAGACTCAATTTTCTTTTCTTTTTTTATTGATTTTTATTGAGCTCTACATTTTCCTCTGCTCCCCTACCTGTCTCTCCCCTTCCCACTTCAACCCTCACCCAAGGTCCCCAGGCTCCCAATTTACTCAGGAGATCAGGTCTTTTTCTATTTCCCATGTAGATTAGATCTATGTATGTCTCTCTAGTGTCCTCATTGTTCTCTAAGTTCTCTGGGATTGTGATTTGTAGGCTGGTTTTCTTTGCTTTATGTTTAAAAACCACCAATGAGTTAGTGCATGTGATAATTGTCTTTCTGTGTCTGGGTTACCTCACTCAAAATAGTGTCTTCTACCTCTATCCATTTTCTCGCAAAATTCAAGATGTCGTGATATCTTTCTTCATTGTGTAAATGCATCACATTTTCCTTATCCATTCTTCAGTCAAGGGGCATTTAGGTTGTTTCCAGGTTTTGGCTATGACAAACAAAGCTGCTATGGACATAGTTGGGCACATGACCTTGTGGCACGATTGAGTATCCTTTGGATATATGCTCCAAAGTGGTATTACTAGGTTTTGAGGAAGGTTGTTTCCTAATTTTCTGAGAAATCGCCACACTGACATCCAACAGGGCTGTATCAGCGTACGTTCCCACCAGCATTGCAGCAGTGTTCCCTTTCCCCACAACCTCTCCAGCATAAGTTGTCATCAGTGTTTTTGATCATGGCCATTCTTACAGAATGTAATTTCTGGTAAGTCTACAATGGAGCAGGGTATGCCCCACTCCTAAGGCTACCTGAGCAACATCAAATGGAGTGATGAAGAAAGAAAAAGGAGAAATCTCAAAGTTTGATGGGAAGATTTGGGAAACAAGGTGAGTGGTTATGAATATGCTCAAGGTACACTGTGTAAAATGTAATTCCCCAAAAAATAACAAAGATATTGTTGAAAAATAAATACCAGTATTTAATATTTGACAGTATAAAAAACATAGAACTAATCGTACTTATACTAATTATTTCTGTGGTTATGATATAACTTTTAAAAATTGTTTATCGATATGTACCAACTTCTTAAATTTACGAAGGACTAAAAGTTTTTAATTGATAAAGTATACCTTAACTTTGTGAATATGCTTATTTTAAATATAGCTAATTAATATATGTGGGCATAGACTCATGCAGCTTTTTATATGGAAGTAATGTACAATGATTAAGTTAAAAAAACTGATATATTAAAATCCTAGGTCACCTATCATTTTCTTTTGTTGGAAACTTGCAAAATTCTATGTATGTTTCAGAAACACTGTTAATGTTGCCATCACGTTTACCCAGGGCTACAGACAGTGTTTATAACTTAATTTCTGAAAGTACATGGCAAAGTTATCAGAAAGTTGAGGACTTGTACACCAATTTATTTCATATTGTCATCTACACAGGAAAATGTGAAACAGTCTATTCAATAAAAAATTAGAAAGTTATATTCTAATATTCTTTTATTTGGAATACAGTGCAGTGCAAATAACATTTGGTGGAAATGCTAAGGACATGGAAAAGCAATCAGGATATAATTAAAAATGAAAGTGCTTTTTAAGTGCAACTGCATCTGTGGATGCAAGGTCCTAAACTGTTTACTCTGAGCTTTAATAAAGGCTACTTTATGAAGTGCAAGAAGTAATTTGTTTTCTTATTTATAATTTTTGATGTTTTCTATAACTAGTAGGTATTATGATGAGTGTATCCAATAAGTGGATGTCAGAGGAAATAATAAAGTAATAAATGAGTCAATTTGATCGGACAATTTAATAAGCAATTCACTCTATAAAAACCATAAAAGTTTAAGAACAGATGAGGTGTAGTGTATTTCAAGGTTACAGGACAGCTTGTAGCCAGTGTTGTTTCAACTGACACTATAATTAGTCCCAGTCCTTTGAGAGTCTGAAAATTTTTTCACGCAATATGAGGGTATCAGACATGTGGCCAAATCAGATTTGTTTATCATACACACTGTTTTCATGATTATTGAATTTTAAAAATTTAAATCCATCTTTTTTCAATAATTCTGAAGATGCTTCCAGGTTACCATTAATGGCTATGCATTAATTGATGAATACTTAATGTCATGGAATTGATTAATATACTTCAAGCTGATGAATTACCCAACATATATATATATGTATGTATATATATGTATATGTATATATATATATCCTTTATTTATGAATAGATATTGATAATAAATCATTGGTAATAAAAACACTATGTGAATTTCCTCCTGCCTGCTCCTCTCATTTGCTAACACAGAGAGGGAAAGGGTGTGCATACAATGAATAGCACATGGACTAACAGGGGACTTGGTGGGCTTCTGTTTGCTACAGGACTGAATAGGTAGTCAGATGCAGTGAAGGTTAAAGTGTTAGAGTGTGGGGTCCTGTGTAACTCGTCCAATGAGACTTTGAAAAC
Organism: Neodon shergylaensis; assembly: GCA_025134845.1. Classification (NCBI taxonomy): domain Eukaryota; kingdom Metazoa; phylum Chordata; class Mammalia; order Rodentia; family Cricetidae; genus Neodon; species Neodon shergylaensis. Next base: position 7,161,152 of record JABTXL010001273.1, read on the forward strand.
GCAATTAAGGATTTATTTTTTTGTGGAAAATTTTTTATTTAATTTTTTTCATTTTACATATCAACCCTAGTTCCCACTCCCTCTCCTTCTCTTCCCCCACCTCCTTCCCACCCTCCATCCAATCCTCAGAGTGGGTAAAGCCTCCCTTGGGGAATCAACAAAGTCTAGCATACCAAGGTGAGGCAGGACCAGGCCCTTTCTCCCTTGTATCAAGGCTGAGCAAGGCATTCACCATAGGGCATAGGCTCCAAAAAGCCATGCACCCATGATAAGTCCTGGTCCCACTGCCAAGGACCACCCAACAAACTAGGCCACATAACTCTCAACCCTATTCCTAAAGGTCTAGTTTGGTCCCATGCAGGTTCCCCAGCAGTTGGTCCATAGTCCTTGGATTTCCTTATTGTCTGTTGTTATGTCCCCCTTTTCATTTCTGATTTTATTAATTTGGATATTCTCTCTCTGCCTTTTGGTTAGTTTAGATAAATGTTTGTCTATCTTATTTTTCTCAAAGATCCAACTCTTTGTTTCATTGATTCTTTGTATTGTTTTCTTTTGTTCTATTTTATTGTTTAAACCCTCATTTTGATTATTTCCTCTCATTTACTCCTTTTGGATGAGTCTGCTACTTTTTCTCCTAGTGCTGAGAGGTGAGACCATCCTGGATTACCTGTGTGAACCATAGATATAATCAGAGATCCTTAGGAAAGCATGGTGGAGAGAGACCTCACTGTGGAAATAGTAGACAATCTGATATCTGTGAAGTGGGTTTTGCTGCATATTTAGGAGGTAAGGAAATAACTTTAGGCAAAGTTGCTCTTTATATTTAAGTTTTCTGTGTGTTTATAAAAGGAAATGCCTTAGAAGAATTGAGTGTTGATATTCTTGCATTTCTTAATGGAATTCCTGGAATATCAGGTGTGTACTCTTAGCCCCATCATAAGTACAACCTTCTCTATTCTTTTATCTGTCAAAGAAATCTACATCCAAGTGATGGCTGAGTTGTGCGGTACTAAATCCACTGAGCAACTTAGAATCCATTTCCACTGTCCAAAAATACTTGTGTCACATTCTACAACTTAGAAGCAAAGGCAAGAATTTTAATATTAAGCAGAGGGAGAAAGAGAGAGAGAGTAAAGGGACACAAAAAGAGACAGAGACACAGAATGAGACAGAGATAGACACAGAGAAACATACAAAAATGAGACAGATATAAGATGACAGAAAGAGATCAGGCAATTCCTCAGCAGAAAGAAACGTAAACAACCCTACAATAAAGTGGCATGATGAACAGAGTATGTCTATGTATCGGTTAGATAGTGTGTCATCTGTTTTCCTAGTTGTAAACACTGGCATTTATAGTTTGTAACTATTTACCATACTAAAAGAATGTGGACTGAGAGTGGTAAAATTCTAAGAATCAATATATAATGTGGTTTTGTTATTCTGTATTTCATTCTTTTTTAAAAAAATTGCTTAACCTCCCATTAATTCCATTTCTTCATTTATTAAACAGAAGCCAATGGTACGCGCTCTCAGCGTTGTTAGAAGAATCCAACATGACAGTTCAGCCTAGTGTTTAGAATGTTGTGAGCACTTTTAGCAGAGCTTTACTAATTATTCTTTGGAACCAGTGGGGACATCTAGCAACGTTTGGAAATGTCTGGATTACTATAACTTTTAAGAATGTTACTGACATCTATTGAATAGCTGTAAATGTCCATTAAGTCAAGATTCAGAAACTTTGTTTTCAAAGACAAGACCAATTTTTTTATTTGTTTGTTTTGTTTTGTTTTACCGCCTGGTCCCTGAGGTGTGAATAAACTAGAATTCACTGGTAACAAAGACATACTTTATAAAGTACAATAAACTCAAACACTGAGTAACCAAATATTTCTCTTTCTATTTAAGATGAAGTAGAGACATGCAGTGGTGGTAAATGCCTTTAATCCCAGCATTTTGGAGGCAGAGGCAGGCAGATCTCTATGAGTTTGAGGTCAACCTGGTATACAAAGCAAGTTCCAGGACAGGTACCAAAGCTGCACAGAGAAACCCTGTTCAAAAAAATTAATAAAAAAAATGCATAAATAAATAAGAAATAAGGTAGAAATTAGAAAATAGAAGATAACATTACACAATACTCTCTATGGAAACTAATGTCTTAAAAGTCATCACTTTGTCATATACAGAGATTTTTTTTTCCTTTTCCATCCCTAAATTTATGTATTCCATACCATCAGGGCTTCCTTCAGTTCCTGAGGCATATAAAATGTCTGCTTTCTCTCTCACCTAGTGACAGAGCTGGGGCAGAGGCAGACACACCCTCCTACATTCCCATTTAAGAAATGTACGATGCTATTGAAGCTTTTTCTGGGACTGTATCTTCAGAAACCTGACCTGTTTGGAGCTCAATTCAGATTTCCCTCGTTAAAAAACCACATCCTTTTCAGCCTTCTGAAAGGAAATGAACAAATGAAGAGATTCTGTAATGAAAACTGAAAAGACCATTTTCACAGACTTAACAAAAGCAAGAGATGAAATATTTTCCATTATTATTTTGGCATAAAGGAATATCAGTGGAATTTGATCACAAAGAGAGCTATTTACCACGTTCTCACCAGGGAATCATGCAGCTGCACAAACATGGCAGCCAGGATTAAACCTAAGAAATGTAGGTAGAAGTAGGATGGTGGGTACCTTAAAATGACCTGAATGTGAGAAGAAGCAAAACTGGCGGCCGTATAACATCTCCAAACAACTTGATGGGAGTTGGTGGGAAAGGGTTTAGAAAAATAAACCCAACATTACTTTCAATAGTAATAAGTATAGGCGCAACTAATAGGACAATAGTGTGAAGGATTTTTAGGACTGAGGGTGTACCATCGTAGATTTAGGCTTTGCACACCTTAATTCATTAAATTTAATGCTTTTGGTTCCTTAATAATCATCATATTTGTCTTTCAATCATGAGGAAATGTAGGCACAACATGTCAGAATTTATAAATGATGGGGCCAGGAAGTGAAATGACAGTTAATAGTCAACACAGTAATTATAATATTAATTAATTAAAGCCTATTTTCAATAAAAACTAGTCTATTGTTATTGTATTCATTTAAGTTAGTGGTAGCAGAAAAATGTGCTAATCCTATTTGTACTGGAAAAATCATTTCTTCATAAGACACTCAGGTTTCTGTTAATAAGTATTTTTGCATTCTTACTATGTGCAGGGTACTCAGTGGGAACCCTGAAAGAAGTAATAATAAATCCAATACAGATTGCAGCAAAATGTAAAGAAAAAAAAAGTGTGTCATGCTTTTAAGAAATTGAAATGAGAGATATGTCCTTTAGAGATATGTCCATTGTACTCAGAACTGGGCATGATTCATGTAGGCAGTAAAGGGTGGACAAAGGCACAAAGAACTACATGAACAGCCAATGTATTCCACTGGCTGGGCCTCTCTATATGGCTGAGATTTACAGGAAGCTAAAAATTAGGGCACTGCCAAGAAGAGAGAAGGAATTTTATAAATAGACAAATTTATCATCTCCTGGGTATAAAATTTAAAAATTATTTGTCTATATATGATGATGAAAGATATTTCTTATAGAAAATCCAATTAATAAAATAAGTTGTATGTAAGCCAAAACCAAGTTCAGAAGATGTAGATACTAAGTGGGTCATGTATACATGTATGTATGTATACATATATGTATATATATCTGAGGGACTAGTTTGGACCTATGCTGGATCCTTTGGATCCTTACCTGTCCAGCTGAGTTGTTATGCTCCCATTACCTCAGGTAAGCTGTTTCAATGGGTGTCCCCATCATGGTCTTGACCACTTTGCTCATATTCTCACTCCTCCCACTCTTTAACTGGACTTTGGGAACTCAGTCCAGTGCTCCGATGCGGGTCTCTCCCTCTGTTTCCACCAGTAGCAGGATGAAGGTTCTATGGTGACATTTAAGATATTCATCTGTTTGACTATAGGGCAAGGCCAGTTCAGGCTCCATCTCCTTTACTGCTTAGGGTCTTAGCTAGGGTCATCTTTGTGGATTCCTTGGATTTTCTTTAGTGCCAGGTTTCTTGCTAGCCCCATAATGGCTCCCTAAATCAAAATATCTCTTTTCTTGCTCTCATCTCTGTCCTTCCTCTATCTTGTCTACCCATTTATTCAAGTTCTCCTCACCCCTCCCTTTCTCCCCTTTGCTATCCCTTCCATCCTCTCTTCTTCCTCCACCCCATGCTCCCAATTTTGTCAGGCACTCTTGTCTATTTCCATTTTCCACATGGACTTATGTACATTTTTCTTAGAGTCCACCTTGTAACTTAGCTTCTCTAGGATCATGAACTATAGGATCAATATCCTTTGCTTTATAGCTAGTATCCACTTATGAGTGAGTACAAATCATGTTCATCTTTCTGGGTCTGGGTTACCTCACTCGGTGTGGTTTTACCTAGTTCTATACATTTGCATGAAAATTTCAAGATGGCTTTGTTTTTCACTGCTGAGTAGTACTCTAATGTGTAAATTGCCATGTGTTCGTTATTCATTCTTCGGTTGAGGGGCATCTAGTTTGTTTCTAGGTTCTAGCTATTACAAATAATGCTGCTATGAACATAGTTGAACAAATGTACTTGTATGACTTTCATATGACCATATGGAAGACTGTGGGGCCCCTGGCAGTGGCACCAGGACTTATCCCTGGTGTTTGTACTGGCTTTTGGGGAACATACTCTTTGAATGGATACCTTGTTCAGCTTAGATATAGCAGGGAGGGTCTTGGACCTTCCCCAAATCAAGGTGCTTACCCTCTCTGAGGAGTGGATGTGGGGTAGGCTTGTGGGGCAGGTAAAAGGAATGGGAAGAGAAGAGGGAATAGGAACTGGGGTTGGTATATAAAATGAGAAAAGATAGTTTGTTTTCTTTTTTAAATAATAAAAGATATTAAAAGATACGTATCTTAAAGGATATATAGATCTTAAACACACACAAACACATATATGTTCTTGCATGGAGTGCATGCAGAGGACAGAAGAGGGAATCAGATCTTCCTGCAGCTATAGTTACAAAGGGTTGTTAATAGTTATGTGCCTGCTGGAAACCAAACTTCACTTCTCTGTAAGAGTAACAAATGCTCTTCACCGTGAAGGTCTCTTTCCAGTTCTGAAAGAACAAATTTAATCAGTAAGCAAACCAAGAGCAGACAAACAAAACCTACAAACTCTTTGCTTGTTCTGTTGTCATTATTCATTTTCCAAGAGACTCTTCTGTTTGTGTCTTGAAGTAAAATGTCATAAAACATTCTGAAGACATAAGGGAAACTGATACAGACAAGACTCTGGCTGTCAAAGTCCTGCTGACTGACCCAGTTGCAGAGGTGCTTTTGCATCTCAACCATACCAGGTTGATGGTCAACTTTGTGCTGTCATTTGTCTCGGCATGGAAAAAGCAATATTCTTTACTTTTCTCCTAGAGGACGAAAAAGATTGACCAGCCTCGTTACTGAATACAGACACAACAAGGTCAAACAGTCATGTAGCATATGAAACTTAAACAGCATCTGACTCCATCAAACTCAGAGTGAGCCCTCCATCTTCACATAGCATTTGATGAAACCCAGCAATAATGATGATGATAACAATAAAGTATTGTGCACACTTTCACAGCAAATACTCTAAGTGCACATTCACTAAGATCATGCCCTTGTAATATGACTTTAACTCCTCTTCTGATGGCTACTAGTTTTCTTTTTTTTTTTATTTATTTATTTATTTATTTATTAAAGACTTCTGTCTCTTCCCCACCGCCGCCTCCCCTTTCCCTCCCCCTCCCCCAATCAAGTTCCCCTCCCTCGTCAGCACAAAGAGCAAACAGGGTTCCCTGTCCTGTGGGAAGTCCAGGGACCACCCACCTCCATCCAGGTCTAGTAAGGTGAGCATCCAAACTGCCTAGGCTCCCACAAAGCCAATATGTGCAGTAGGATCAAAACCCATTGCCATTGTTCTACTAGTTTTCTAATGTCCAAGGCTTAAGAACAAATGGTGCAGTTACACATTAGCCAATTGGTAACTGCTTTATAAATCACATCAAAATAAATAGAATTTGTGACTGAAATTAGGAAGGTTCTTGTGTAAATAAAACTATTGCTCCTTTGTATATTAAAATTGTATTTATCAAAACACAAAAGAAGAATGAACACAAATTGCATGAAAAAGCAAGCAGCTCATTTAGGTCAAAACGATGGCAGGTAATAAAAAGATTTATCACATGATTAAAATGAAAATTAAATTCCCGTTAAAATATTTATGTAGAAGTGGCTGAGGCATTCAGCTGAGAGATAAATCAGAGGGGCCTTTGGCTTTTCGCAGGCATAACTCCTCTATTCCAGGGCTGCAAATTTAGATCTTACAAGATGCTAATGGCAGCGCCATTCCCAGGGCAGTCTCTGCAGACTCCTTTTGCTCAGCAGGTGGTAAGAATTTGCATCCATATTTCAAATATACTTCTCTCTCATTACTGGCTTCTTATTTCTTCATGATTTATATCTCTATGAAATTCCAGCTAGTGCAGTGGGAATGGGATTTTCAAAAAGGCAAATTCTGCATAATGTGGACATTTATCATTTCTTTCCTTCGTTGCTTTTTTTTTTCTTCACCATCTCCAAGGAGATGGGAAGAACGACAGGAAGCAGTTTAAAGTGATGCGGAAAGGTGTTCTTTTCTTAAAATAATGTAATCTGAAAGCTTTCAACATTAGGACTAACTGCTCTAAATGACACTTTCAAACAAGTGGCAATACCGTTTGTGCCGCTGTCGACATTTTGCTAAACTGTGATCTTTAAATAATGTGTGTACCTTTAGAAAGTAATTCACTGGGTAACTATTAATTTGTAAAAGTCTTAATCATTTAAAATTCAGAAAATCCTTTTTGTAATAAGTCTGAACATAACGAATCTATTTAGTATTCATGCAGATGTCACAAGCAATTTCGGAGTTGTTACACTATAATTCCGTGCTACTTAATAGATATTAGGGGAGCAGCAGTTGTGTCAGTGTAGATAAGACTCTTTCACAGTCTCCATGTCAAATGCACCTCTTACTGGTTTTTAGAATTTAGTTAAAGTGAAATTACACGCTTGTGATACCTGACAGGCTCAGGGATTTAGAGGCATTTTCCAGGGGCAAGAAGGAGCAAGCTATACTGAAATAAAAGGTATGGAGAGGTATGGAGGTGAAGGAGCTTAATATTGCTGCGATTAAGCTTAGATGTGCAAATTTTTAATTTGTATGGTAAATTAAAGAATTTAAATGCATGTAATTCCTTCCAGATTTTCTCTTTTTAGTATTCCATTCCAGGAGAGAAATTTTAAAATTTCGTGAAAGTTTGCAGGCCATATGTTTGCATACCCTGTACCAGAGTGTCTATCTCACTTTCAAAATCAGACTCTAAGGAAATTTCTCAGTTAAATTAAAAGCTGTTGCTATTTGACTCAAATTATATCTGTTACATTTAATGAACTATTCATGATGAGGTACTGAGAAGATATTTTATTAGTCATAACAAAAATTGAGACCAAAAAGTCTATAAACAGAGCATTTTGGCTCACGGAATTAACATATTCACAAAAGAGATTTAGTCTGGGAACTCTATAATATCACCCTTAGCCAATGTCTATTTTTTTTTCTCTCCCACTTTCCACGATGTCAGATTCCAGATACGGTGGCTTCCATCATTTACAACCTGCAATAGTTAGATATATTTCATGCAGAAAACCAGTCTACCGGGGCTTCCTGCTGGGCCTATACTCCCAGCATACTGCCTCTCTCTTCCTATCCCACCCAGCTTGCATCCAGAACCCTCCCCTCTTTCTACCTCCCTTCCCCATTGGGGCGCTGGGGCTGAATCCCAAGGGCAACCTAGCCGGCGCGGAGCTCCTTTGCTTCAATAGCCTGCCTGCAACAAGCAAGGTAGGCGCTTTGTTTACGAGCTACCCAACCAGCACAGAGATCTGATCTCAGCACCAGGAGAGCCATCACTGGGGAGTGCCATCACTGGGAAGGTACATCAGTAGGCAAGGAGACCCGATCCTGTAAAAGAAGATCCATAGGGAGGCATTCGGAGGAAGAGATGGGCAGGCGCCAATGCAAGAATTCACCCAACAATCTGAAGAACAACATGAAACCACCAGAACCCAGCGACCACAAAACAGGAGGACAGGAACACCTTAATCAAGAAGAAGTAGAAAAAAATTGACTCTATGAAAGTGGTTGACGCCCTTAAACAGCATGTAAAAAATGCCCTTATAGAAATGGATAAGAAGTATAACAGAAAGTTTGGAGAATTGAGTAAATCAGTGAATACCCTAGGAAACCAAGGAAAAACAATCAAACAGATAATGGAAACAGTTCAAGACTTGAAAACGGAAATGGAGGCAAAAAGAAAACACAAACAGAGGGTCAGCTGGACATGGAAAATCTAGGTAAACTAATAGAGACTACAGAAACAAGCATAACCAGCAGAATACAAGAGATAGAAGAAAGAATCTCAGATTCTGAAGATAACATAGAGAAAATAAACGCACTGATCAAAGAAAACATCAAGTCCAACAAACTCTCATCACAAAACATTCAGGAAATATGGGACACAATAAAAAGACCAAACCTAAGAATAATTGGAGTAGAAGAAGGAGAAGAAGTGCAGCTCAACGGTCCAGAAAATATATTTAATAAAATTATAGAAGAAAACTTTCCCAACCTAAAGAAAGATGTACCTATGAAGGTTCAAGAAGCATACAGAACACCGAATAGGCTGGATCAAAAAAAAAATCCCCTCACCATATAATAATCAAAACACAGAATAAAGAAAGAATATTAAGAGCCACAAAGAAAAAAGGCCAAGTTACTTATAAAGGTAAACCTAACAGACTTACATCTGACTTCTCTACGGAAACCATGAAAGCCAGAAGGTCCTGGATAGATGTAGTGCAAAAACTAAGAGACCATGGATGCAAGCCCAGACTACTATACCCAGCCAAGCTTTCGTTCACTATAAATGGAGAAAACAAAATTTTCCAGGATAAAAACAAATTTAAACAATACATAGCCACAAATCCGGCCTTACAGAAAGTAATAGAAGGAAAATCACTAACCAAGGAGTCCAACAATGACCACAATAACTCAGATATCTAGAGACCCTTCACCAGCGCAACTCAAAGAAGGGAAACACACAAACTCTACTACTAAAAAAGTGACCGGAGTTAACAACCACTGGTCATTAATATCACTTAATGTCAATGGGCTCAACTCACCTATAAAAAGGCACAGGCTAAGAGATTGGATAAGAAAACAGGATCCAACATTCTGCTGTTTACAAGAAACACACCTCAACCACAAAGACAGGCACCTACTCAGAGTAAAGGGCTGGGAAAAGGCTTATCAAGCAAATGGACCTAAGAAACAAGCAGGTGTGGCCATACTAATCTCTAACAAAGTTGACTTCAAACTTAAATCAATCAGAAGAGATGGAGAGGGACATTTTATACTCATAACAGGAACAATTCATCAGGATGAAGTCTCAATCCTGAATATCTATGCCCCTAATATAAAAGCACCCACGTACGTAAAAGAAACATAACTAAAACTCAAGGGAGCCATCAAACCGAACACACTAATAGTAGGAGACTTCAACACTTCTCGGTCACCAATGGACAGGTCAATCAGACAGAAACCTAACAGAGAAATTAGAGAATTAATGGAGGTAATGAATCAAATGGACTTAACAGACATCTATAGAATATTCCACCCAAACAGGAAAGAATATACCTTCTTCTCTGCATCTCATGGAACCTTCTCGAAAATGGACCACATACTCGGTAACAAAGCAAACTTCCACAGTTACAAAAAAAAATGTTAGTAACCACCTGTGTCTTATCGGATCACGATGGATTAAAGTTAGAATTCAACAACAAAGCTACCCCCAGAAAGCCTACAAACACATGGAAACTGAATAGTCAACTGCTGAACCACACCTGGATCAAGGAAGAAATAAAGAAAGAAATTAAAGTATTCCTTGAATTTAATGAAAATAAAGAAACAACATACTCAAACTTATGGGACACTATGAAAGCAGTCCCAAGAGGAAAGTTCATAGCACTAAGTGCCCACTTAAAGAAAACAGAGAAAGCACATATTGGAGACTTAACAGCCCACCTGAAAGCTCTAGAAAAAAAAAGAAGCAGACTCACCTAGGAGGAGTAGAAGACTGGAAATAATCAAACTGAGGGCTGAAATCAACAAAATAGAAACACAGAAAACAATCCAAAGAATCAATGAAACAAAAAGCTGGTTCCTGGAGAAAATCAACAAGATTGATAAACCCCTATCCAAACTAATCAAACGGCAGAGAGAGAATATGCAAATTAATAAGATCAGAAATGAAAGGGGAACATAACCACAGACACAGAGGAAATTCAGAGAATCATTAGATTTTACTACAAAAGCCTGTAGGCCACATAACTGGAAAATGTAAAAGAAATGGACACTTTTTTAGATAAATACCACATACCAAAGTTAAACCAGGACCAGGTGAACAATCTAAATAAACCTGTTAGTCACGAAGAATTAGAAGCTGTTATCAAAAACCTCCCTACCAAAAAGAGCCCAGGACCAGATGCGGAATTCTACCAGAACTTCCAAGAAGAGTGAATACCTATACTCCTTAGTGTATTTCACAATATAGAAACAGAAGAGTCATTACCAAATTCCTTTTATGAAGCTACAGTTACTCTGATACCAAAACCACACAAAGACTCTACCAGGAAAGAGAATTACAGGCCAATCTCACTCATGAACATCGATGCAAAAATCCTCAACAAAATACTGGCAAACCGAATCCAAGAACACATTAGAAAAATTATCCATTATGATCAAGTAGGCTTCATCCCAGTGATACAGGGCTGGTTCAACATACGAAAATCTATCAATGTAATCCATCATATAAATAAACTGAAAGAAAAAAACCATATGATCATTTCATTAGATGCTGAAAAAGCATTTGACAAAATTCAACATCCCTTTATTGTAAAAGTCTTGGAGAGATTAGGGATACAAGGGTCATACCTAAATATAATAAAAGCTATATACAGCAAGCCGACAGCTAACATCAAATTAAATGGAGAGAAACTCAAAGCCATCCCACTAAACTCAGGAACATGACAAGGATGTCAACTCTTGCCATACCTCTTCAATATAGTGCTTGAAGTTCTAACAATAGCAACAAGACAACATAAGGGGATCAAGGGGATTCGAATCGGAAAGGAAGAAGTTAAACTTTCGTTATTTGCAGATGATATGATAGTGTACATAAGCGACCCCAAAAACTCCACCAAAGAACTTTCACAGCTGATAAACACCTTTAGTAATGTGGCAGGATACAAGATCAACTCCAAAAAATCAGTCGCTCTCTTATACACAAAGGATATGGAAGCAGAGAGGGAAATCAGAGAAGCTTCACCTTTCATGATAGCCACAAACAGCATAAAATATCTTGGGGTAACTCTAACCAAGGAAGTAAAGATCTATTTGACAAGAACTTTAAGGCATTGAAGAAAGAAATTGAAGAGGATACCAGAAAATGGAAGGACCACCCTTGCTCTTGGATTGGGAGGATCAACATAGTAAATATGGCAATTCTACCAAAGGCAGTTTATAGATTCAATGCAATCCACATCAAGGTCCCATCAAAATTCTTCACAGATCTTGAGAGGACAATAATCAACTTTATATGGAAAAACAATCCTATACAATAAAGGATCTTCTGGAGGCATTACCATCCCTGACTTCAAACTCTATTACAGAGCTACAGTAATGAAAACAGTGTGGTACTGGCATAAAAACAGAGAAGTCGACCAATGGAATCGTATAGAAGACCCGAATTTTAACCCACAAACCTATGATCACCTCATTTTCGATAAAGGAGCTAAAAGTATACAATGGAAGAAAGAAAGCATCTTCAACAAATGGTGCTGGCACAACTGCATTTCAACCTGTAGAAGAATGAAAATAGAACCATATTTATCACCATGCACAAACCTCAAGTCCAAATGGAATAAAGACCTCAATATCAGTCTGAACACACAGAACCTGATAGAAGAGAAAGTGGGAAGTACCCTACAACAGATGGGCAAAGGAGATCGCTTCCTATGTATAACCCCAGCAGCACAGACATTAAGGGCAACATTGAATAAATGGGAACTACTAAAACTGAGAAGCTTCTGTAAAGCAAAGGACACTGTCACTAAGACAAAAAGGTAACCTACTGACTGGGAGAAGATCTTCACCAACCCAGCAACAGACAAAGATCTGATCTCCAAAATATATAGAGAACTCAAGAAACTAGACTTTAAAATGCTAATTAACCCAATTAAAAAATGGGACACTGAACTGAACAGAGAATTCTCAACAGAAGAAGTTCAAATGGCCAAAAGACACTTAAGGTCATGCTCAACCTCCTTAGCGATCAGGGAAATGCAAATCAAGACAACTTTGAGATATTATCTTACACCTGTCAGAATGGCTAAAATCAAAAACACCAATGATAGCCTTTGCTGAAGAGGCTGTGGAGGAAGAGGTACCCTCATCCATTGCTGGTGGAAATGCAATCTTGTGCAACCACTTTGGAAATCAGTGTGGCAGTTTCTCAGGAAATTTGGGATCAACCTACCCCTGGACCAAGCAATACCACTCTTGGGAATATACCCAAGAGATGCCCTATCATATGACAAAAGCATTTGTTCAACTATGTTCATAGCAGTATTATTTGTAATAGCCAGAACCTGGAAACAACCTAGATGCCCTTCAATGGAAGAATGGATGAAGAAAATGTCGAATATATACATATTAGAGTACTATGCTGCGTTATAAAACAATGACTTCTCGAATTTTGCATGCAAATGGATGGAAATAGAAAACACTATCCTGAGTGAGGTAACCCAGACCCAAAAAGATGAACATGGGACGTACTCACTCATAATTGGTTTCTAGCCATGAATAAAGGTCACAGAGTCTATAATTGGTGAACCTAAAAAAGCTAAATAAGAAGGTGAACCCAAGGAAAAACATATAGTTACCCTCTTGCCTATGGGAAGTAGACAAAATTGCCGGGGAGAAAATTGGGATCTTGGGGGTGGGGTGGGATGGGGGTAAGGGGAGATGGGGAGAGAAAAGTGAGAAGGGGAGGATGGGGGGAACTGGAGAAACAGGATGATTGGGATAAAGGAAGGTTGGATAGGGGATCACAGAAGCACAATTCTTAGTTAAGGGAGCCACCTTAGGGTTGGCAAGAGACGTGAACTTAGAGTGGCTCCCAGGAGCCCAAGGCGATGTCCCCAGTTAGTTACTTGGACAGCTGAGGAATGGGAACCTGAAATGACCCTATCCTATAGCAATACTGACGAATATCTTGCATATCACCATAGAACCTTCATCTGGTGATGGATGGAGATAGAGACAGAGACCTACACTGGAGCACTGGACTGAGCTCCCAAGGTCCCAATGAGGAGCAGAAGGAGGGAGAACATGAGCAAGGAAGTCAGGACCGTGAGGGGTGCACCCACCCACTGAGACGGTGGGGCTGATCTATTGGGAGCTCATCAAGGCCAGCTAGACTGGGACTGAAAAAGCATGGGATAAAACTGGACTCTCTGAACATGGCGGACAATGAGGGCTGACTGAGAAGCCAAGGACAATGGCACGGGGTTTTAATCCTACTTCATGTTCTGGATTTGTGGGAGCCTAGCCAGTTTGGATGTTCACCTTCCTAGACATGGAAGGAGGGGGGAGGACCTTGGACTTTCCACAGGGCAGGGAACCCTGACTGCTCTTTGGACTGGAAAGGGAGGGGGAGAGGAGTGGGGGGAGGGGGAGAAGGGTGGGAGGAGGGGGAGAAAAATGGGAGGCTGGGAGGAGGTGGAAACTTTTTTTTTCCTTTCTCAATAAAATATATATATATATATATATGCAAATTATAATTGTTAAAAAAAGAAAGAAAACCAGTCTACCCCTGAAAAAATGTGTCTTAACAGTCATGACAACAAATCCATGGGAGTTTTATGGTGACAGGAAATTCATACCTGGAAGATGGCCAACAGCGTGCAAACTGGACACCGGGCACTTTTAATTCACAACTTTCTTTCCTCTCCACAGCAATATTATATCCTGTTCATAGTATGAACATATACAGAAGTTGAAAAATGTTTTGAAAATGTCTGTTCTTTGAAGAGCATGGGAAGTCTTATAACACAAGTTATTGAGGATACAGATGTCCTATTTAGCCCTAATATTCAGTTTGATACAACCTAGCATCACTTGAGAGAAAAGCTATGATTGAGGAATTTCTCAGATTAGACTAGCCTGCAAGCCAGTGTAGGGGATTGCCTTAATTGTGAACTGCTCTAAGAAATGGAGGGCTCAGTCCACTGTGGGTGGTGGTATTCCCTAGGCAGGAAGTCCTGAACTGTGTAAGAAGGCTATCTTATTGTGAGCATGAAGACAAACTAGCAAACATAATTTCTCCAAGATTTCTCCTTAAAGTCAGTGTCTGGCTTATCCATGAATTCTTTCATACTACTATAGCTTAAAAATTAAAAATCTCCTACCTTAAGCTGATTTTGTTCAATAGAAAAGAAACTCAAACACCAGATGGATATTATTCATCCAGATTCTATGACTTATCCATCTTGTTTATCATAATCTGATCATCCTTTCTCCTGAAAGTAAATTTATCAATGTGTAGATAAATTAAGAATAATAATGAAGAATACATGAGACTCAGTCTCTATCTACATGGAACTAGCTATCCAGGTTCAGAAATGAGTTGGTTTCCCCACTTTCTTTTTGATTCTTTTTATTTTGTTTTTGTTTTTCTAAATGAGAGGAATTTTATCTAAATCAAGGAGGTAAACTTTACGACTTCTCTTCTTAGGTACTTAGTATAATGCTGTGAAGGCTGTCTTTTAACAAGTAAAGATTCATTGGGAACAGAAATTCTTGTCATTTTTTATTCTGTTTTCTTCCCTTCATTCTTTGGATGATGTCTGCAGTAAGACGGGTGCTATGGTTTGTTTAACTATTCCTCAGAGGTTCATGTGTTCAGGAATTTGCCCTCAGCTTGTAGCACTGGATGGAGGTAGTAGACCTTTTCAGAGCTGCAGTGCAGTGATATCTTCTGGCCAATCAGAACATGCTTTAATAAGGCCTTTGAAGAAAACCCTGCCTTCCATTCCTCTCTTGTTTCCTGACTACACCAACCACGCTCAGCATGATGCATTGCTCCATCATTGGCAATGACACAACAGTGGAGCCAGATTGACATGAGTTATGTTAGCTAAGTGCCTGTAACAAACTCGAAATTTTTGAAAAATGTCTCAACTAAATTTCATCACATCAACCAAGTATATAATTAAAGCAAGATTGTTTTAAATAATGTTGTTTTTCTTCAAATAATAACCCTGTGATTAAAAAAAAAAACAGAATTTTCAGTACTTCTGGTGCTTAGAGATGTCATGAATAATAATCATTTTGCACTAACAAAGATATATAAGCTTGCACAGGTATATAACCCAATTAAATTCAAGTGACAAAGCCCATTATAGGGTCCCATGCCAAAATGCTTTTGAATAGTCAGAAGCAAATACTCATGCTAATATCAAGTCAATATGCAAGCAAACATGGAAAAATTCCACTTCTTAGAATCTTCCATGTAGGCTTTTAGCTAATCATTAGCTCACTTCCTGAAAACAATCACCACCCAGAATTTATGCAAATTAGTTTTCCTCATAATTTTAATCTGCACACGCATCTCTAAAACAATACAGTCCATGTTTTGGCCTTGATTTGAAAACATACATTTTTGCATATTTACACTGATGTGCGTTACTGTACTGTACATACCTTACCAGGTCAAACACACACACACAGGCAAACAGATATACAGACACTGTGTATATAAATCTACAACTTATTTGTTTTCAGCAGACATATGTACTAATTGTGTGACTTTTACTGACTTATTTTACAGAAGATGGACATTCAGGTTTACTTTTATTTTCCCAAATTGGGTATATTTTTGTTCTTGTCATTTGGTTTTGGTTTTGTTACAAGGTCACACTATGTAGCCCTAGCTAGCATCAGAATCACAGACATTTCCCTGATTCGGCTTCTCAATTGCAGAGATCAAAGATGTGTACCACCATAAACAGTCAAAACAGGATATTACAAATCATAATTATCTGAGCATTCTCATAGATCTAATGATGCAAATTCATGTAACGTTATTTAAGGAACATATGATTGGTGGAATTCATGAATTATAATATATACCTCTCTTCAACCTGAATAGAAATTATATATTAGTTTCTTCATGAAGCAGATACTGTGTTAAAATTTACGTGTACTGTCTATATAGTGCTCAAAATTATGGAAAGCCTCAGAAAGAGCACAAGCTAATGGCTATCCATTCACACACCTCCCTATGGCTACTAGGGAAGTAAATTATTCAGTCTAGAATAAGGATCTGCTTTATGGCATTAAATATTTACTACAAAATGTAGTACCAACTGACTTTCCAAAGTGGATGTTCATTCAAGCCTTTCAAGGATATCTCAAAGGATATCAAAGGGAGGACACATGTTCCACTTTCTCTCAGCCTTGTGATGTTCCCTTACACAGGAGGAATAGAGACAGTCATTCAAAATTCTGTCCTCAACTTTTTTGTCTAAATGAGATCTTTAGAAAAAAAGAGATACAGGGGGAGGGGGAGCCAGCAGAGGAATCTCTACCAACAGGGAAGTTTCAAGAGTCAATGAAGGAGAGAGCAGGTACAGTTCCAAGGAGTAGAAACCTGTTTACAGCTATCCAAGGAGAAACAACTGCAAAGAAACAATTCTGTATGTATTTTCTACCCACCCTCAGCATGGTTTATTTTTCCCCATGACACCTTCACTCAGGTGTATGAGTTTGCAGCCCTAATACAGACATCTCAACAACTTTTAGCATCTCATTTCTTGAGATGTTTTTGTACTACATTTTAACCAATTGCTCCCAAAAAATTGTTTAGGGGCTATAAATCGTACAGAATAACAAAGTGAGCAGAAGGTCTGGAAGAGAGGTCTGATTTCAACAGGCTTTACAAGAACTGAGTTGTGGAAGTAATAAAAGATGTTTCCATTATATCTTTAGCTTAGTTGCCTCAGAAATGTTGGATTTTTGTACCATAGCCTAATTATTACTTTATGCCAAAAATACTATTTACCCTTTGTTATGACA
This sequence comes from Neodon shergylaensis, assembly GCA_025134845.1. Taxonomy (NCBI): domain Eukaryota; kingdom Metazoa; phylum Chordata; class Mammalia; order Rodentia; family Cricetidae; genus Neodon; species Neodon shergylaensis. The sequence goes on from JABTXL010001273.1 coordinate 7,178,476, forward strand.
AAGAAAATTATGCAATTGAATCTTGGTTACAGGTGAAACATTTCCAAAAGTTATGTTTTACAAGAATCATCGAGTTTGATATTTTTAAATAAATATATCAAGCCAAAAACATACCAAGTGATCTGTTAACTAAGGGATTACCATACTCCTGACACTTTCACAGTTTGTCCGTGAGGTTTAGAGGAAGCTGGAATTCTATACCTAGTTTCTTTCCTCAAATAAAAAAGAGAACAAATGAGTTCATATGGATGATCTAGGGTTAGAGAGCAAGGCAGTGGTGAACCCCAAGTCTATTCATTCCAGGCAGAGTGCATGAAGGTTTGCTAGAAGGATATGCTCACTCGGTGACCACTGAAGGGACAAAAAGTCAGATACTTGCTGCAGAGTTTCCTCAGGGTGAGACTCACTGACCTGCATCGGATTGATTGAGCCCTCTGCATTGCCGAGCTTGATAAGGACAGCTCACTAGAAAATTAAACCTTGCCTTGTGGTTTCTGCTTCAGCTCTACACAAAGTTGTGAACTAGATCAGAAAAACACAGCATGTTCAAACACAATAAAAGTGAACGGTGCAAGCATTTTATTATTCACATTTTAATTTACACAGCCAAGAAGTGGAGTTAGTCACGATTTACTTAATGATTTATGAAAATGCCTGCAACCCACATTCACATAACCCTGGGAGCTTTACAAACAATCTTCAAACCTGAGCTATTCAGATTCTCAGAAATAAACTAGATGCTATGTTATTAGTTGCAGAGTAGCAACTAAACACAATTGTATTTTAAACAGCCTTACCCATAGGGAGGATATAAAAAAAGAATGAGCATTCACTCTAATTTACCTGTGATTCTGCCCCTCAGAAGGAAACGCTTTAATCAAGGCAGCATATCTAATCCAGACACTGACTATGAGATGTCCTTCTTACATGTTCTCATGACATAAAGGTGAGATGGTTTGATACTCACCTCCCAATTTTGTGCATACATTCATGATTTTACCCTTCATGGAATGCAATCCATGTTCAAAGAGTTCTTGAAGCCATTCTCTTTTCTTTTCACATCCACACTAGCCCATGAGCAAATCTTGTAGATACTATTTGAAATATATATCCAGAGAAGTCTTCCTTGCCCTACACTTGTATGTTATCTGAATCATCATAGTAGTCTCTCAAATTCTACTCAATTGGTTGTCTTTTCCAACTGCAGTTAGTTCCCAATGTAGTAACCAAGACATCCTGGTATAAAATAAAACATCACTCCTTTCACTCAAATTTTCACTTCTCACTAAGAAGCACATCCAAGGAGTAGAATACACTGTATGATTTCCCCTGAAACACATGTGGTTGTTTTTTTTATATATAGGAATGGCCCCCATAGGTTCATATATTTGGATGCTTGATCATTCAGTAGTGCTGCTACTTGAGAGAGTTTAGGAAGTCTTGTTGGAGGAAGCGTGTCACCAGAGGTTGACTTATAGGTTTCAAAAGCTTAAGCCATGTAGTACTCCATGGTGTAAATGCACTACATTTTCCTTATCCATTCTTCAATTGAGGGGCATTTAGGTTGTTTCCAAGTTCTGGCAATGACAAACAAAGCTGCTATGAACATAGTTGAGCACATATCCTTGTAGCACAATTGAGCATCCTTTGGATATACACAGCAGAAAAAAAATAACAACAGCTTGAATTTTTCAGGAAAATGAATAGAGCTAGAAAACATTATTTTGAGTGAGGTAACCCAGACACAGAAAGACAATTATCACATGTACCCATTCATAGGTGGTTTTTAAACATAAAACAAAGAAAGCCTACAAACCACAATCTCAGAGAACTTAGACAGCAATGCGGACACTAAGAGAGACTTATATAGATCTAATCTACATGGGAAGTAGAAAGTAGAAAACGATCTCCTTAGTAAATTGGGAGCATGGGGACTTTGGGAGAGGATTGAAGGGGGGAGAGGAGAGGCAGGGAGGGGAGCAGAAAAAACTGTAGAGCTCCTGTAAAAACAAGAGAAGAACCTTGCCCCAACCCTATATGCTTTTCTTACCACCTGTATGGTTGTCACCTCTGTGGATGAGCTGCCATTTTTCTTTCCAAAAGATGTCTCCTTTTCAAACCGAATCTTTATTAATTTTGATTGTATCCACAACTCTTCTTCTCCTGTTGAAACAAAAAGCAAAACCCCTTCCTTAATGTAGCACATATCTTTTATCTTATTCACTTTTAATGTTGTCTATTTCTTTTTTATTTTTTTTATTTTATTTTATTGCAAAAAAAATTTTTTTCGCCTCCTCCCAGCCTCCCATTTCCCTCCCTCTCCTCCCACTCTTCCCCCCCCTCCTCTCCCCCTTCCCCCCACTCCTCTCCCCCTCCCTCTCCAGCCTGAAGAGCAGTCAGGGTTCCCTGACCTGTGGAAAGTCCCAAATCCTCCCCCCTCCATCCTGGTCTAGGAAGGTGAACATCCAGACTGGCTAGGCTCCCACAAAGCCAGAACATGAAGTAGGAACAAAACCCCATGCCATTGTCCTTGGCTTCTCATCAGCCCTCATTGTCCGCCATGTTCAGAGAGTCCGGTTTTATCCCATGCTTTTTCAGTCACACTGAACCTGATAGAAGAAAAAGTGGGAAGTCTATTTCTTTAAAGTACTTATTGTTGAGTCTTTACTGCCATGAATACAAATAGGAAACCACTATGGTGTTTTGTTCTAACAACAGAAACTAAAGTGTAAACAAAATGAAATGTTCAGAATACATTTGTTCAAAATATAAATGAATAAATTGTAACTGATTCCATTAAAAAATGTATAAAAAAGAACTTAAGCCAGGCTCAGTGTCTCCCCCTGCTGTCTTCTCAGATTCTTCTCCAGCACCATGTTTGCCTGCTTGCTGCCATGTATAGTAGGAAGGCTGCTTGTTGGTTCCAGCCTCTAAGCCCTGAAATAATGACACAGAAACTGTATTAATTAAATAACTGCTTGATCCACTAGCTCTAGCTTCATATTGCTTAACTCTTACATCTTAATATAACCCATCTCCATTAATCTGTGCATCACCACAAGGTCGTGGCACACCAGCAAAGTTTCAGCATGTCTATCTCTGGTGGTGGATCCATGGTTTCTCTCTGACTCCATACTTCTTTTTCCCATAATTCACTAGTTTTCCCTGCCTAGCTCTTTCTGCCTTTCCCTGCTATGGGCTCAAAGCAGTCCTTTATTAACCAATGGTATTCACAGCATACAGAGGGGAATCCCACATCAGCCATGCTTCCTTCCATGATGATAATAGACTAAACCTCTGAATTGTAAACGAACCCCAATCTACCTTTATGACAGCTGTGGTCAAGCTGTCTCTTCACAGCAATAGAAACCCTAATCTTTGCCATCACTGCTCTATCTTCATCTCCTGCTCTTTATTCATCTACTCCACTTCTAATCTCCCAAACCTCACTTTTCATCGCAGAACACAACAGTCAAGTGCCCATCTCAACCCCTACCCTTACTGCCATTCCTCCATGATTGCCTTGTGCCAGTTAACAGCATGGTTAACATCTCGCTCAGCTGCTGTGAGTGAAAATCTTCATCTGGGGTAAGTCGCCACCCTGTCATGCCTCATCATCTTTCTTCGTAATGTGCTTCTCATCTTAAAACATTCGTATACAATTATTTGATAATTTTCCTTCAGGAGAATGTAGATCATGACAGGCGTTTTATTTTTTCACTATTTTAATGTTTAGAAGAAAAGTTTGATTTTGGAATTAATTAAAAATTAAACAATAAATATTTATTTTTATTAAAAATTATTTTATGTATGTATCTCTTGGACAAGGGTTCTCAATCTGTGGGTCACAACCCCACTGAGGGGGGGTCAAACAACCCTTTCACAGTGGTTACTTAAGACTATTGAAAACACAGATATTTATGTTATGATTCATTAACAGTAGCAAAATTAACAGTTATGAAGTAACAACAAAAATAATTTCATGGCTGGGTGTCATCATAACATGAGGAATTGAATTAAAGCATTAGGAAGGTTGAGAACCACTGGTCTATGAGATTGAGTATAGAACATTTCAGATCTACATAATCCCTCTTGTGGGTGAGCCAATTTAATTTATTTTTACAGATTTTTAATCTTTTTTAAACTTGGTGTATATGCTTGGTGTGTGCAAATGTGTATGTGTATGGTGTATGTATATATATGTTGTAATAAGAGCGGCGGGGCTGCGTCCCCAGCACCCCGGCCGCCTGCTCGGCTAGCTTATGCCCGAAATAACAACACACAAACTGTATTCATTTAAACACTGCTTGGCCCATTTCTATCTATCCTCTTCTAGGCTAATTCTCTCATATTAATTTAGCCCATTTCTAATCATCTGTGTAGCACCCCAAGGTGCACTTACCGGGAAGATTCTAGCCTATGTCCATCTTGGATTGGAGCTTCATCGCTCACGTCTGTCCAGGAGACTGGAGCATGGCTTCTCTGCTCCCGAGAGCAGAGCTGTCGAGTCTGAGCTCACTTCCTCTTCCTCCCAGCATGCTGTTCTGTTTATTCCTCCCACCTATGTTTTAACCTATGAGGGCCAAGCAGTTTCTTTATTGCTTAACCAATAAAATCAACAGATTGATATATGACACTCCCACATCATATATATATGTGTGTGTATATGTTTATATATGTTATAACCCATATGTGTGTGTTCATGTCTGTATATGTGGATGTGCATGTGACATGTGACAGTCCATGTGTGGAAGTCAGATTAAAAAGCATGTAACTATGCCTGGCTTTGTAGGGGTCCCAGGGACCCAAACTCAGATCTTCATGCTTGTGCAGCAAATGCTTTCCTTGTTGAGCAATCTCCCCATCCAACCATTTCTCTCTTAGTGTTTTCTTCTCATATTTTGTTAATAGAAATAATGAACTTATTATGAAATGTTTCATCAATTTCCATCATTAAAAGTGTATATTCCATTTCACTTGTGCTTAGGAAATAAAGAGATAAGTATATCTCAGTGTGCTGGGTGTGATGTTAATGACTGGAGTGAGGAAATGGAAGTGCAGCCTTACAGCCTCTAGTACAAACCAGGATGTTCTTATCCCAGAATCTCACTGAAACTGTGAGAATAGGTGTCTGGTAATACTCTATACCAATTTCGTTGTGAAAATTGATTGTTACAAGCTTTATTGATGACTAGTGCTTAAGAATACCAAAAGATTTATAACATAAACCAGAAGCCACCAGAGATAAATAAAAGAAAACAGCCTGAAAACTCATGAAAGGATGAAAACTTGTCAATAGTTCATAGAAATATGTGGGTCCAGTAAAGGTATAAAGGGAGGTAGAGGAGCACAGGAGTAAGTAGCTATTAAGGAACTCAAAGGAAGCTCACAAAAACAAAATCGATATTTTTAAAAGAGACAACAAGTTTTACGTATGATAGGAATATTGAAAAGGCTTTACATTTCTAGTACGAACTTATTGACAATGGAAGGAGAGACTCATCAGTTAAGGCCACTTTTTGTTCTTGCAGCAGATCCAGATTTATTACTCAGCACCATGTCCCACAACCATCTATAACTCCATTATAGTCTGCATTCTTCCACATGCACTGTACACACATGGTATACAGATTATCAAGCAGTTAAAAACAAACATATACACAAAATAAAATGAAATAAATATTTTAATTTAAAAAGTATAGCAAAAAATCATTTGCATACTTATCTCTGTTATCTTGTGGTTATATTATTTTTGTGTCTATAAATGTCCCAAACTATTTATAAGATACAATGAAATATTTTAATACAATGAATATTCACTTCCTTTGTCCTAAGTATTAAAGATGAGGCTCAGTCTATATGTGGTGAACCAAGTGTCCTAATTTTTTTACACTAAGAAACTATGTTTATTCAGCAGGCAATAGTAAATAGTTAAAAATCTATTAAAATCATTAATAGTAAAAATTACTTCATTGTCACTTTTCACAAATGTATATAGAATACTTCAATCATACTCCCAACTGGTTTTCCTCTCTGGTGCATCCTTTTACCTCTGCTGATCTTTCTATCTTTCCTAATAGTGTCCTTCCGAAACAGTGGGCTTTTACATAAAGGTGTGACAATAAGATTATTATGTACAGCTCATGGGCTAGCAGACAATCCAGAATTCAGAGAGATCAGACTTGTAAATGGTGTGACTGAAAGTCTCCTTAACGGTGATTCAATCCTTACCAACAACAACAATAAAAAACTTGTATGCAAGATGTTATTTGTTGTACTTTTTCCTTAGCTCTCCAAATGGAGGTCAGACCCAGGAGAGCAAAGAGGGAGACCTCCTGGGAGATGTTTAAAGAACCCCTGAAACCTGGCATCAACCTACTCCTCTGTGTCTAGATTTGTTTCTAGAGAAAGGTTTCTTAACTTGACCAATTTTCCTGAGTGCACAAGAGAAAATAATTCATATAAGTACTTTAAAGAATACAAATTGCCTTTGAAGACACAACAAGCTCACAGGAAATGATAATAAGCAATAAGACCTTTGGCTTTTGGTTGCATTTCTTTTGCATTTTAAAACATGGCATCGATCACAGGCTTTACTCTTTAGTATAAAACCCTAACCCTACAATGTCAACATCAGAGATAAATTCTGCATATGTTTTTCTGGGCTATGGGTTAAATAAATAATAGATTCTCTTTTCTCCCTTGCCCCAGGGGACAAATGTTTAATCCCCATGTGGGGATTATTTCACTCATTGACAGTGCATGCTCAGAACTAAGCACAGTTCATATCTCACACATTCAAAACAAGCAAAGTAATAAATATGACCCAGCATGTAATACAGAGCTTATATTATCCTGGACTTGAGGATAATTTCTGGATGCTTGTCATATCCTTTTATTAATAGGAAAACAAGGTGTGATTTTTCCAGAACTCATTCATTGCTTTTAGGGAGAACTCTAATCATAAGGACTAAAATTTCCTCATCTCTGAAATGAGGTTAACAACATTAGATTAGTAATCAGTGATCATTTTTAATTTATCACACTTCAGTAATTTCCCAAAATGATCAAAGGCAGGAGATAAAGGGACTTCATCACTTAAATACTTTGTATTAATCCTGATTAAGATATCTTGTTAACCTACAGGGTCCAGAAGTGTTCGTTGCATGAAGAAATTCTTGAGATATTTTCATCTACCTAATCATACCATTATGAAAAACACTGTGTAACACACCCTGAAGAATTTCCCCTAGCCCACTGTGTGCAGAGCAGGTGGGAGGAAGGCAGGTGCTGGGCCCAGGTACTGTGTTTTCTTGGTAAAGGGAAGAAAGCTTGTGATCAGTTGTTCATACCAAGTGGGATGACATGATGGCTCTTCTTTATCGCAAACATAATGGGACTTAGAATCACTGTGGAAACAAACCTCAGAGTTGTCTGTGAAGGAGTCTCTGCACATTAAAGATGTGTGGCACCATTCCATAGGCTCAGGTCCTACATAAATGCAAAGTGAGTTAAGCATACACATTTGGACATATGATGTCTCATGCTTTTACTGTTGTGATAGACAGTATTCTCTGTGAGACTAAAGAAACCCTTTCTTCCCTAAGGAGCTTTAGTAGGAAATTTTGTTACAGCAATAGGAAAAGTAACTAACAAAAAAAAAGTATGTTACAGCACTTAGCCAATCCAAGATACAATGAAATTAGGACATCCAGACAGTAGCATAGATTCACACATGGTTTCATGGATGCAGATATCCATCCGTGCATCACTTAGCCAATCAAACACCATCTGCTGTGATTTTGAATGGGTATAATGAAATCAGGACAACCACACAGCAGTGTAGTTTCATAGCACGGACTCAGGAGCTTGGCCATGCAGGCAAAGCAGATGACTTCAGACTAGAACCACAGCTGACAGGGGCACTCTCTACTTTCTATCTTAACCGGAGTTTTCATGACTTCACAAGCCCAAGGAAGACTTATTTTAAAGATTCCATTAAACCAGTATTGGCTCCAGTCACCTTTTTATATTAAAGAATGCAGAATTACTTTCTGCCTCACAAAACCAAGGAGTTTTAGAAAACACTAGACATTTAATGGAAGACAAACACTGGGTTACCTTCTATGTATCAAAAAATTTAAAACTGCAACCCCCAATATGGAAAGCACTTACCACACATGAATTTTTAAATTGAAGCCAATAAAAATTAAAACCAAATCAATGCAAGGGGCAAGACATGGGTGGAATTAAAGGGAAATGGGAATAAGGGCAAAGCAAGGGTTTGGAAGTGGAGGGAGTATGAAGAAGGATAACAAATAATGAGTATCTTTAAAAGTGTCATATGGAAATTTAATGCAGCAGAAGCTTGCTAAAATATTTGTGTACATTAAAAAAATTAAATGAAATTACCCTGTAACAGATGGACAATACTTGTCCCTGACACCATGAGTTAGCATGTGAAATGCCCACTTCCATGTATGGTGCTAAATCTTTTCAAGTTGTTGGTCTATGGCAGAGATTATCAACTGTCCTAATGCTGTTCTTTACGTTGTTGTTTCCCCAACCATAAATTAATAATACTGAAATTGTGAGGGGGAATTGGCAATGGGGAAAAATTGAAGGGGAGAGACTGTTGTTCAAAACACACTATCTGCATTTATGAAAGTAACAATAAAAAGCCTTTTAAACTGTTTTACTTTAAAGTTGTATGTGTAGGAATGTGTCCAAGTGTGTGTGTGTGTGTGTATATATATATATATATATATATATATATATATATATATATACATAACATGCAAATGGTACTAGTGGAGGCTAGAAGATGTTGATTGCCCTGTTAGTGGAGTTACTGGCGACTGTGTGCTGCCCCCTGTAAGTGCTAGTACTGGATCCAGAACCTCTGCAAAAGCATCAAGTCATCTCTTTCAGCACCTCCCCCCCTTCAGACTTTTGCTTCTTAATCACACTGTCTACATTTTAAGTGCTGAGTGGTCATGGGCAGCCACCATACTGGGTGTATAAAGAGTAAAGATAGCCTTGCCTACACTGCATGATGCTCTACCAGAAGACAATGCTCTGATGTGTGCACAGCCCATGGTAGAAAACAAGAGCAACAAGAAATGCTCGTAGGATAGGGTCATTTCAGGTTCCCTATCCTCAGCTGCCCAAGGAACTAACTGGGGACATTGCCCTGGGCACCTGGGCGCCACTCTAGGTTCATGTCTCTTACCAACCCTAAGGTGGTTCCCTTAATTAAGTTATGTGATTCCCTGCTCCTCTATCCAACCTTGTTTTATCCCCAATCATCCCGTTTCCCCAAGTTCCCCCCATCCTCCCCTTCTCACTTTTCTCTCCCCATCTCCCCTTACCCCTATCCCACCCCACCCCCAATGTCCCAATTTTTTGCCCAGCAATCTTGTCTATTTCCCATAGCAGGGATAATAACTATATGTTTTTCTTTGGGTTCACCTTCTTTAGCTTCAGAGACAGAGACCCACACTGGAGCATCGGACTAAGCTTCCAAAGTCCCAATGAGGAGCAGAAAAGAGGGAGAACATGAGCATGGAAGTCAGGCACCAGGAGAGGTGCGCCCATCCACCGAGACAGTGGGGCTGATCTATTGGGAGCTAACCAAGGCCAGCTAGACTGTGACTGAAAAAGCATGGGATAAAACCGGACTCTCTGAACATGGTGGACAAAGAGGGCTGATGAGAAGCCAAGGACAATGGCATGGGGTTTTGTTCCTACTTCATGTTCTGGCTTTGTGGGAGCCTAGCCAGTTTGGATGTTCACCTTCCTAGACCTGGATGGAGGGGAGAAGACCCTGGACTTTCCACAGGGCAGGGAACCCTGACTGCTCTTTGGACTGGAGAGGGAGGGGGAGAGGAGTGGGGGGAGGGGGAGAGGGGCGGGAGGAGGGGGAGGGAAATGGGAGGCTGGGAGGAAGCAGGGATTTTTTTTTTCAATAAAGAAAAAGGATAAAAAAAAAGAAATCCTCGTAGGAAAATAAATGCCTTTTAAGAATGGTGGTTACTATTCCTAAATTACTATGATAAACATGTCTACTATAAATGTGTAGCAATCTACTTCAGTACCTGACTTGTGGCAATGGTCAATCAGAGTTTGTAGAAACAATAGCTTTGTTATCATAGCCCTTCCTTGGCTATGAAGTATAATGAACCTTCTATCTGTGCTGCATCTGAAATGTTGGTCATGAACTTTTACCTCCATGGGGATCTTGCAAGGCATCAAGGAAACAGATCAATACCACTTAGAATTCTCTGACTGAAATTATCCTGAAATGGAATGACAAACAGGAAGGTTTTGAAAACCCTGATAATCTAAGGTCACCATTTATATAATGTGTGTCACAGCAGTTCAAAACTGTTCATTTAGTTTTAATAGATTAAGAGTTTGATTTTTTTTAAAAAGTAAATTAGAAAAGGAAAATCTATCTTTAACCAGTGCAGACAGATAGTATTTTCTTTTTAAGATAGAAACCAATATCTTCTCAAGATAGTTTGCTTTGTTACACAGACTCCTTTACTGTCCCAATTAAAGCCAGTTCTCTACAGTGTGAAATGCCTTGGGGAGAGAAGTAATTTGGTGGAAAGCAGAGAAAACCACTGCCATCCTACATCTGGTTTCCAGAAGTCTAAGCCCTTAGGGAAAAAAGGTAGCTCTGGAGGCAGAGACAAATGATTTGGAAGAAATATTAGTAGTGAGAGCAATGCCTAAAATCACTCCTTTGCCCATGCTCCAAAAATGTAACTTTCTGAACAAGAGAGAGGAAATACGAAAAGAATGAAACTACATTGCTAAGAAAATCGTCACTGGGGGTTTTCATAAGGCTCTGAGCATTAGCCTGCACGACACTGTTCCTGTAGGTGAAGTGTCGGTGTTTTCAAGAGGAAATCTGCCACCAGAGAAGGGTGCATGATGGGAAGTTCTGTCCTGGAGCAAAGGAATTGTACCAGAATTGATCCTGTGAGGCTCATTCAGTTGGCGGTAGAAGAGGAAGCTGTGGAAATGGAAAGGGCCAAGCACCAAGAAATCAACGTTATTCACCTCTGAATTCAGTTGTACTTTGCCTTGATTGACAGAGGGCAAAGGCAGACAGGATGAAGAATGCATCGGAGGATGCTTCACACAGATGGATCCCCAGTAGAGCAGATATCATTGCCCTTGGGGCAGAGACTCTGGAGCACAGCACAGCCCATGCTGGGTGTCACTTTCCAATGAATGATTTAGGAAAACATCCCGTGCTGAAATCTGGAAATAACAGATATTTTATAGCTGCTGGAGACATTGACCGCTTCCATTTTCTCAGCAGCAAGGAAAAACATGTGCTTGGGCAGGAACAGTGGGGCATGCCATGGGTCATGATCCAAAAAAAAAACTTACTCTCGTTGCTGACCTGTGATGTAGAATTTACACACAAGCAGGGACTTAGAGAGCTAGCCAGCTGAAGGAAGAAACACCATAGCGCTGAAAACATGTCCTTGGAACATCTCGGATTGGTTCTATGGAGAGGTAATAACAGGGACTGGGAGGTGAGGAAGACTGGTGTGTTTTCTATCCCTTCAGAGGTCACAAGCTTTCTGCAGTAGCTATTCATTGCCTTAATAATGCAAAACGAACTCTTCTTGAAAATTATTTGTAACCTTAACAGTTTTGGAATTAAGTCATTAATTAAGCACAACTTAACTAGGTCTGATGATTAAATTTTAATTTTTGAATAATGATGTATTTATTATCAAGGTCATATAGTATTAATAACATTTAATTCATTCACTCATTTATTCACCAATAATTCTCTCTTGCTTATTTTTTTACTTGATCATTTTTGAAGAAATTTTTATAAGAGAGGTCACCCAACTGAAGAGTCCAAGGTCCAAATTTGGACACCCCTGATTTTGTATGGCTTAGTAGCCAATAATTTTTAAATTTTCAAATAATGTAGCATAAAGACAAGAAGAATGTCTATGCCCTGAAAGTTAAATGGCATTCACATTGTCTCCCAGATCAGTTTTCTAATTCTTAAAAGAAAGTATCTGGTCCAAAACAGATATTATACTGTTTGACCTTCATGGCTTATGTTTTTCAAGAACATAAAAACAGAAAATGCAGAAGAAGATACAGAAAATGATAAATTTAGGACATTGTCCTGTTTAGAATAGTGACTACCCCCATAGCCACTCACATGAAAAAAAAAATATTCCATCTTTGCTACTAAACCCAACTTCTAAAATCATCTACACATAAAATGGCATAACTCAAATACCTTCAGCTCATTTATGTACAATAAATAAATAACTCAAACCAAATCTATAAGCTAAGGCGACATTGATAGTGTATTAATGCCATCCTATGCCATAATCAAATATACATTCACTTTAGAACCTGAAATATCTAGAAACAAGACCAGGCCAGTCGTCTTTCAAGCAAATCCCATCAGGCAATTTGAACAACGATGGAGGATTTCTCAAGGATTCAACTGGTCTAATAAAACAAGAAGGGGCTTTTATTCATATGTTCATAAACTAACAAGAGCACAAAAATTTGACTATTCTTGTAGTTTTCTGACTGCATTTTCTGTCAGATTGCCTTGAAGCAATTATTTTGATAATTCAAAATGACAAAATTTCATACTAAAAGGCATTGATAGGCTGGCAGTGCATCCAGGCTTATATAGCTAAGTTTATGAGATGTGTATGGAAATGTTCTTTTAATCCAAATACTTAACCATACAGGTCTAATATGAAGCACACTAGCAGGGATCCCTAGGTAACTAATTAAATTTATTTTTATAAAAATGTACATGAGTGCTTTCCAATTATTGTGACTTCTTCTTTTGTATGAGAAATTGACCCCAGGACCTAGTACTTACTGACAAGCAGTTTATCTGCTTCCACAGCCCAAATTACTGTGATCTTGCTAAACTTCTTTCAATAATATTTTATGGTTTCCAAAATTTACATTTTGCATTGCATTGGATAAGTTCGTTACAGGTGTTTTAGTCTGTATAATGCCACTGAAAATAGAATTTCTTATTTTCATTTTAAGTTAGTTCCTTGCAAATAAATTAAAAACTGATTCTTACATATAAAAAGACATGATAATAGAAGGTGAAATAGTTTGGAAGAGGAGAGAATTGAGTTATCAGGAGTAGGGCCTTGAAGAAGTAGTATATATCATATATAATATCATATTATCCACCAACAAAGACACAGAGATTTCTTTCTTTGCCATCTGTTTCCTTTCTCTCCTGTTGGCTTATTCCTCTAGCTAAGATTTTCTCTACCTTGTCCTTAAGCCCTGATATTCTATCCTTCACTCTATTCTTGAGGCTTCCCACTGAGGATTATTTAGCTCAATGAAATGTTCATTTCCAGTATAATTTCAGTTTTTCTACAGCATTTCTAACACTTCCTTGAATTCCATTTCTATATACTGAATTGATACCCTTAATTCATTTAGCTGGTTATATTTTCCGGGGATTTGTCCAGAGGGTTATTAATATCCTCTTTGACTTTGTCCTCCTTGAGATATTGGAACACATTTAAAGTTATTCCTTTGAATTTTTTGTCTTAAATTTTATCTAAGTTAGTCTCACTGGTGGTTGGTGTAGGATGTGTTGCTTTCATTGGTTGAATAAAGAGACTGCCTTGGCCTTTTGATAGGGCAGAAACTTAGGTAGGTGGGAAAGACAGAACAGAATTCTGGGAAGAAGGGCAGAGTGGCAGACACCATGATTCTCCTGCCCAATATGGACACTGGTTAGACTCATGCCGGTAAGCCACAGTCAAGTGGCGACACACAGATTTAATAGAAATGGGTTAATCAAGATGTGAGAGTTAGCAAGAAATAATGAGCCAGGCAGTGTTTAAATGAATATAGTTTCTGTGTAATTATTTTGGGGTTAAGATATTAGGGTGGCCAGGAGCTGGTGTGATTATTTTGTGTATAAGCTAGCTGTGCGGCGGGACGTGGCCCTCTCGCCTCATACTACAGCTAATGGGCCAATCAGTTTATAAGTTAAGGAGACCTCTGTGTGATTTTCTCTGAGACTAAATGGCTGGGGGACCGGGTAGGACAGAAACCCCAATGAGCCCAGACTTCATGTTACAGAATGGTGCCCACATGGACAACTGTGTCCACATAAAGCCTAAGAAAGCTTGAGAAGTAATTCTGGGCAGAAAAGAATAGAGTAAAGCATGGCTTCTTGGTAGCAGCAATTTCTCGGGTCTGCTCTGCTTGCTAGAGGCAAATAAGCGCTCTCATTTAAGAGAGGCTTCCTGACTCAGCTTTATCTGCAAAACCTTGCAGCTCTTTTAAAAGGTCCTACAATGAAACACTTAAATGGTGTTGATGAAAAGCTGACCACATGCTTTTGGTTTTTGGCCATAGCAGAAAAAAATCCACACTGTTTTAAAATGCCTGCTTTCTGGGCTGTACTGCCAGAGCAAATTTTGACTCTTTTAGGCAGGCGATCTGACTACTGAGCATTTGAGTGTGGCTTTTGAGTGCAATGCTGCAGCTTGCTTGCTGAAAGGGACCTTGAAATGCCATAGAGTTGTGGCAATAAAAATGGCTACAGCCGGTACCTCCGCCATGAAACTGAAATCACAGAAAGGTAAGGAATGTGCTAGATCCAGCCCTCAAAGCCATGGCTTTAATTCTACCAATATTGCTTGGTAAATTAAAGACTCATGTGGTCAGAAAAAGAGAGATCTACAGTAAAGAGAGATTCAAAGACAAAGAAAACCTCTAAATGGTTTACAGTGTGTTAAAAATATATGCAGGCTTGAAAAAAAGGTTAAAATCCTTAAAATAAAAAAGAAAGAAAGAGAGTAGTTGGGTGTGGTGGTACACACCTTTAATCCCAATGCCTGAGAGGCAGAGACAGACAGATCTCTGTGAGTTCAAGGACAGCCTGGTCTACAGAGGGAGTTCCAGGACAAAGATACAAAGAGAACCTGTCTCGAAAATCCAAAAGTTAAAAGTAAAAATAAAAAAATAGAGGTTAAAATAAAGCTGCATAAAGATGGAAAACACACAGAGAATCTTGATACTGTATGTTATTATGCTCTCTTTGAATTGTTTGAATGTTGAGGAAGGACCAACAACTGCTAAAAGATATTTGCTTATAAACGCTGTTCAATTAATCCAAGATAGGTATTTTGAAAATGCCTTGACTTCAAAATTGAAGTCAAAAGGTGTGTTACTTTGGAGAAGAGACTCTGCTTTTGTTTCCACAGGAAATGAGAGGCTGTGGATTCATTCTGAGCTAAGAAAATCAAGTTTGATCAAGGAAGACCCCCCCCCTGAAAAATCTCTGGCAGGAATAGATGGCCTGGATGTCTAAGTTCTATATCCAGAACAGATTCAAGACTGCTGCCTGAGATGATCAAGACTCACAGGATACTCCAGTCAGGACTCAATTCTAAATTTTCTTTAGGACCCCATAAGATTATCAGTGCCCCCAACCAGTTGGAAGTAGCCTGGAATACTACAGCCACATTCCCAAAAAATGGACTATGGATATTTTCCTTTGTTTAAAAAAAAAGAGGGGGAAGTGATATGGGAGAATTGTTTGTATTCTGTCAATCATGTTTTAAATAAATGAAGATTGGCCAGGTAGGAAGTATAGGTGGGTCAACCAGACACGAAGTAGAGGTGGGACAATGAGAAGAGGAGAATTCTAGGAAGGAGGAAGCCCATTCCTCCCAGTCCTGCCCAAACCACTGAAGAATCAGGATGTGACCTGCCCTGCTGAGAAAGGTACTGAGCCATATGGCTTACATAGTTAAGAATAATGGGTTAATATAAGTTATAAGAGCTAATAAGAAGCCTGGGCTAATAGGCCAGTCAGTTTATAAGTTATGGAGACCTCTGTGTGATTTTCTCTGGGACTAAATGGCTGGGGGAATTGGGCAGGACAAAAACCCCAGTGAGCCCGGACTTCATGTTACTGGTGGCAATCATTATGGGAGTATTGTTTTTGGAGGAGATATATTGTATTGGCTTTGATTTTGCTTTGTTGACTTCCTTGTAAACCTGGAGAGAGGAGCAGTTCTTCCATTGAATGGTATTACCTCGGCTTTCCTCATCTTGACTCATGTCAGTACAATCTAAATTCTTGTCTACTTAGACTCTATGTGAATTCATGGATATGATAGCTGAAGATGATCTCAGCTCTGTTTGAGGGGAAAGCATATCCTCTGACCTCATAAACCATCTGTAGTAAAGTGTTGTGTTATATCAAGGGCATTTAGCAAATTCCCTGAGCTTAACAGTCAAAGTTTGCAAGATATATCACCCTTGAGACTCTCTCAACCTCTAACTTCATGAGCAAGAGCAGACACAGAGATCAGAGTGTCTTGTGTGTGCAGTGGGATAGCAACATCCTCTCCTGGGGAGTGTGTGCAACTACTGGGGTGTTGTGGAACAATCCTAGTACACAGTAAATATGTATTACTATAGCTGGTTAATAAAGAGCTGACTGGCCAATATCTGGACAGGTAGATGTTAGGTGGGATTTGTAGACAGAAAAAAAAAAAACACCAAAAAACAGAACATGAAGAAGAGGTGAGGCATCACAAAAGTCACACAGAAATGTGGAGAGAAGTAACATGAAAAAGGTATCGGCACGTGGCAGGGCGTAGATGAGAAATACAGGGTAATTTAAAATGTAAGTGATAATTACAAGTCTGAGGTATTGGCCAAACATTTGTAATTAAAAATAAGCCACTGTGTGATTGATATTTGTGAACTGGCTAGTGGGATCTAAAAGTCCACCTACACTCGGGCCAAAGGAGAGGGTTAGGATTCTTGGTTTTACTAGCTTGGGACATGAAATTCCTGGAGTCAGCAAATGTTCTGAATGGAAAATGTGTGGGGAGGACTCAGTGATCTTTCACCTTTCTGGCCTAGGTGCTGGTAGAAGTACAGTGTGCAAGGAAAGGTCCAGGGACCTCTTATCTGTGTGGACCAGGTGCTGGCAGAGAAGAGGATCTGTGTAGTCTCTTTTAATTTTTGCACTGGACTCTGATAACTATACCAATAGTCCTGAATTCTTACCCCCAGGAAACCTATGAACTTGTGTTTATTGTGAAGAATTCATGGAGTTTATTAATACATTTGGTGACTTTTATTATTTGTTCTTCTACTCTGAGGCCTCTTCTTATCTACCTCGATCTGGACCTCCAGAGGCATATAAATTGAAGAAAGGATAAAAAGCAAAACTTTGGAAAGTATTAAACATAAAGTTTTACATTTTTCTTCAATATTTTATTACAAACATTTCTAGACATACCTAAATGCTCTTTGAAACCATGATTCTTTCCTGAATATATAAAACTACACATGATAGAAGAACGTACTACTATAATGCAAATATTTCTCTAAAGCTGGATCTTCCATTTGTCTCTATACCTTCCTGCTATAGATGTAACTGTACTTATTTATGCATCTCTCTTTGGTTTTCAAAAGTTAAGTTCCTACAAGCTAAATTGTAAAGACAAATAATATGAAATTTTAATGACAGTGGGTATGCATTTTCAAATGTAAAAAAAGAGTTTCAACAATTTATACTCCCATTTTTGGGGGATCAGCTTTATCAATGTTCATAAATAGCAGTTGAGCAAAAACGGAATCCTGTGTGTGTGTGTGTGTGTGTGTTGAGCTTAATTGTCAAACTCTGGCACTGTTCCTAAAAGTTCAGTTACCTGATTTTCTTTTTACTCAGTTTCTCTTGATACCTGAAGGTCAGCTTTAGGTTAACGTGGATGGCAGATGAGCATCTGCCTATTTTTGCCTCCCTGGAGGTAGAATTACAACCAGTTACCACCAACCCAGCTTTTTATGTGGGTGTCAGGAATTAAACTTGGGTACTGAAGTTTGTAAGGCAAGTACTTTACAAACCGAACCATCTTCTCACACAGCCCAAAATAGACCAGATTGTTTGATATAGACTTTGAACAACCTTGAAACTAAACTTTTTCCTGTGTATATTGCCATGCAAATTTCTCTTTTTCTGAACCATCATTTTATATGATTTGTGCTTTCCTGTGAAGAAAGTTGCATACACTTTCTTGTAACTAGTTTTTTATGTGAAAAATGAAATTCTTGTTTGAGGCTGTCACTTTAGCAATCATGTTAGGTGCTGAAGCATATGATAGATAAAGTGGTGATTTATTCTTAGAGGAAGCCGAATTGTTTTCAGACCAGTCCTTTATAAAGCTCCTTTTTTTGTTCAGTATCTTACCTACACTTTTAAAAAGCAGCAGTGGGAAAATAAAACTAACACAAACATGTCCCAAGCAGCCAAGAAATACTCATTTTGAGGGACTTGTTTGACAGCAGGTTGGTTGCCCCTCTCAGTTCACGACCTTTCTCTTCACCTGGAATCTTTGTTTTCCAGTCATATTAAAAAATTATTCAATAAATTCAAAAGGGCTCAACTCTACTTAAAAATCCAACTCAGAGTATGGAGAGATGGCTCAGGAATAGAGACTACTAGCTGCTCTTTCAGGGGACACAGGTTCCATCTCCATCACCCACATGGCAATTCTTAGCTGTCTGTAACTCCATTTCCAGGGGATGTGACTTGTTACACTTACTCTTACCATCAGGCACACAGGTGGTGCATAGACAAATATTCATTCAAAACACTCATACACATAAATAAAAATAGTTTTTAAGAACTACAACTCATAAGACTTGTTAAATTAAATTAGGAAAATTCTTCATGCTCTTTGATTCAAACTGCCCATCTTTTTAAAAGTGACTGAATAAAAAAAGGGAATGTGATGGATAACTGAAGAAAAGAACATGAGTATCCCAAAGGCCCAGCATCCAGTACCATATATTGTACATGCATACACATGGGAGATATTTTAAATGTTCCTTAGAATAAAAATTAATGACAATTTCTGAAGGCTAATGATTCTGATTAATAACATGGCCTATGTGCTTGGGTGGGGAATGAGACTATTACTGGTGCATATGACAAAATTTTTTATCAGAAAAATAAGCTTCTTTTGTTCAGTCATTTTAAAACAATGATGGTTTGTTGGCAACTGGTTCCTCCCTCAAAATACACCTCTGGAACTGTGCTCCACAAGTCTGCCTTTTGATTACTTGTAGTTTTCTGTAGTGATCTCTGTCTGTTCCAAAGAGACATTTCCTGGGTGAAGGATAAAGACTATACTTACCAGTGTGTATAAGAACAAAGATCTACAGGCTGTTATTAGAGATTATGTTGCTTAATAAATCAGTGGCTTGCAGATTCTTCTCCAAGATTCATGACGTCACTAGCATTGAGTGCTAAGCTTTGCAGTACCAGGCATATTTTTCCTCTTGTTGAGCAGATTGTAAATTCAATTAGAGATCTGTTGGTTACCACCAAAATGTGTACGCCACTACAGCACCGTTAGAGTTATCATGTCATCTTGGTCATTAATGTGGTTCATACCTAGGCCTCATAGCTGCATAGGAATGCTGGTTGTCTCCCCCCTTTGGAAGCTTGTATGGCACCTTCTGGTATCACAAAAGCTAGTCCTCAGGGAGGAGTCATTCAGTCAGTTCCATCCCAGGAGTCTCCAAGCCTCTTTCTGAAAAACATGTTATCTTCAGCAATAGGGACTTCCTTTCACCTCTAGCAGTGGGCAACCAAGGACAACAGCAATAAACTGTACATTTTGGGAGTCTTTTGGAAAGCCCTGGCTAACAACATAAAAAGGGGCTTCTAGTATATGCTGTTGGAGTTTTTGTTAAGTGGTCTTTGACTCTTGGGGGAACACTGGCAATTAAGATAAGAAAAGTTCATTAAAACTCTATATCTATATGTCTATATTTATACATGAAATTATGTATATTATTTGGGTTTAAAAGTAAATAGTTAACAGTCTGATTCCTTGTGATTTTTTTCAGACATCCTTATTGCTCTTTTATCCAATTCATTCTTTCTTCTGTATTTACCTCCTCCAGGCCTCTCTAAAGAGCCTCCTTTCCCATTTCTCTATCAGGTCGCTCCTACTCTTCAATACTGTTTTATCCTTCTCCTACCATCTTCAATATTTACCTCATACTCCCTTTTCTCATTTCCTTGACTGGATCACTTTTACATTGCTATTCCCCTCTATGTAACAACATTTATGGACTAATGCAATTATAGAAGAGGGGTAAGAAAGATGTAACAGTCATAGGATTTGTGAACTTGATGAATGATTGTGTCTACTAGTAATATCAGAAGCCACACCCATAAAGTCTAACTAACAGACTGTCCAATTGTGAGCTGAACAGAGATGACACTAATAGACATGACAAAATAAATGGGGAAAAGCTCAGTCGGCCTCAACCCGACATAAATAACAATAGGCAACTGTGGAAATCTGGGAGCAAAAGTGGTTGTCACCAGGGAAAAGCACATGAACGGGTTGCCAGTGCCAAATATTTAGCCCTAAAGACATACATAGAAAAAACATTATATGGACTATACAGGTTATAGTTAGGAATATATATGTGTGTATACATATGCATGTAGCAATGAATAGCAATTAGTAAAAAAGGGTACATGTATCTGAAGGAAGACAAGAAAGGGAGAAATGTTGTAAAATATATTATATCTTCAAAAGATTTTTTAAGAAAAAAAATATATTTCTGGGTGGCATGGCTTTTTTAATGTCAAATGAATGCAATGTCAGTGTCAAAATCGAAAACTTTTTAGGGATCTACTTAACACAGGAGGAAGATCATGGACAAAGACAAAGTTGTTTTTCAAGTACCAGTCCAGTAACTCATCAAGAGCCTAGAAATACCTGATACTTGAAAATTGCAAGGTCCAAATCACTTCAGATGCATTATAATTCACATACATAGTCAGATATCTTATATTTCAAATCATCCAATTATGTAAGGAAAAGTAGACATGTTTTACAACAGGAAACATTTTTAGTTACATAAGAATTTATATTTTTGTCAACAATGTGTTTGATCTTGGCCATTCCTACAGGTGTAAGGTGGAATCTCAGAGTTGTTTTGGTTTGCATCTGATGAATAAGAATGTTGAACATTTCCTTACCATCTTTCCATTTTAGAGTCCTCTGTTGAAATTTCTCTGTTAAGGTCTGTACCCCATTTTTTATTGGGTTATTTGTTCTGTTGATGACCAATTTCTTGAGTTCTTTGTATATTTTGGAGATCAGACCTTTGTCTGATGTGGAGTTGTTGAATACAGAATGGAGTTTTCCCATTCTGTAGGCTGCTGTTTTGTTTTGTTTACTGTGCCCTTTGCTTTACAGAAGCTTTTCAGTTTCAGGAGGTCCCATTTATTAATTGTTTATCTCAGTGTCTGTGCTACTGGAGTATATTTAGAAAGTACATTTACACAATGGAGTACTACACAGTAGGAAAAAATAATGGCATCTTGAAATTTGCAGGCAAGTGGATGGAGCTAGAAAACATCATATTGCGTGAGGTAACCCAGACCCAGAAAGACAATTATCATATGTACTCACTCATAAGTGGTTTTTAACCATAAAGCAAAGAATACCAGCCTACAAATCACAATCCCAGAGAACCCAGAAATCAATGACGACCCCAAGAGAGACATACATGGTTCTAATCTACATGGGATATAGAAAAAGACAAGATCTCCTGAGTAAATTGGGAGCATGGGGACCATGGGAGAGGGTTGGAAGGGAGTGGAGAGAAAGGAAGGGGACCAGAGAAAAATGAGTAGCTCAATAAAACCAATTAAAAAAAAGAAAAAAAACCTTTAAAATAGAATTCATATTTTTAAGCTGAATGCATAAAATAATATTTTGGGGTTAATGTGATTTTTTTTGTTTAAATATAAAGTAGAAAACGCCAGAAGGCAGATAATAATGACTTTTTTTCCTAATTATTATTGGTGTAGCCACAGCACAAGAGAAAGTATTCATAGAAACCTAGTAACTCCAGCACCCTGTAATTCAGAGGCAGGAACCACACAGCAACAGTGTTTAAAAGTCAACGGTGATCTTCCCAATTATATGGTGAAATTTCTTCACGTAATGTGTAAAAAAAGAAAATGTAGTGACCCACACATACTTAAATGACTATGCATGATCCTAAGCTAAGTAAGAATAATATCTCACACTCTAAATCAGTGGTTCTCAATCTGTAGTCTCAACCCATTTGGGAGTCAAGTGACCCTTTCACAGGGTGAACAAATCAGATATCCTACATATCATATATTTACATTGCTATTCATAGCAGTAAAAATATAGGTATGAAGTATCAACAAAAATGATTTTATGGTTGGGGGGTCACCCAACCATAGGAGCTGTAAAAAAGGCCGTAGAATTAGGGAGATTGAGAACCACCGCTTTAAAGAAAAATTTAAATATGCGTAAAAATGTTTATAACATGTTGAGAGAAACATACAAAGTTTTATTCTTAGTACTTTCTGAATTTTTAAAGTTTATCATTACTTCCATCTACATGTAACAGAAAATGAAATAAACTTGTTTCTCCTGATAATATGCTCAGTTTCTCCTCATCGTAGTCTTGTATTCCCCAGAGGCACAAGTAAGTCTATGGTAATCTTCATTGTCAAGATCTTAATAGAGTAATTCTAATGTTAAGTAAAAAAAAGTGTAGATACATAGAATAACATTAACAAAATAAGTAATAATACAATAACAGTAAGCATATTTAGATACTTATAAAATAATTTACTATTCTTTAATGATATTCTATAATTTATAAGCAGAAAATGCCAACTGCATATTAAACAATGGCATAGTGAAAGAAAGACTTATCCATTAGAAGAAAATAGAGTTCCCTACACCATTAAGTAATATATCACCATTCTAATGCATTAAATATAGTATATTATAGACACATATTCATTTTACAAAATTAACTATAAAAAGAACTGGTTTTAAGGGAGGACAGCAGGTGGAGAAATCTGCTTCAGAAGCAATACAGTCACTTTTATCCAATTTAATGTTCCCAAGTTTCACCAGCATAAACATAGTTTGGAGACAGGCTGTGTAAGTTTGTTAAAGCCAGCGTCTTCCTTTCTCAATCACAGCCCTGTTTAAGAGGAACATGATACACTTACTCTACAGGATTCCCAGAACACACTTAGGGAAGCCACAGAACTATTTACAATTCCAAATCACATATTCATAAGATTTCAGATTTTTACCTTAGCATTACTCACCAATATGTTTATGAGATACTTTAAAAGTGAGCTCTGTTTGGAATGTATAAATAATCGGCTCATACCTCAGAGGTATCTTTCTTTAACCTGCATGTTGTGAAAGAAATAGAGGTGATTTCTGTGGGTCTTTATTGCCAGTCTTCTCGGGTTTTTGTCCATAGATTTTAATGTTCAAAATGATTAATTTTAATTTTGCGTCTGCCCCAAGGTTTTGCTACAGAAGATCAATAATTTTAAATTAAGACCATCAATTGTAGTGAGGCTATCAGCCTATCACTGCTTTTGTCTTGCTTTGGACACCACTGCTTAAAATGAAATTATTTCAATGTCTTGATTTTTCACACCTAGGACTTCGTGTTAGCAAGTCAGCTGATTAACTTCAGAAATCTATGCAAATAGTTTGAATGTGCAGTGTAAATACTTTACCTTGTTTACTCTTTGTTTGTTTGTTTGTTTTAACCTTAATTTTGTGATTTTTTTTCTGGTGCTGGTGACCTGTACTTGTTAGGCAGATACTCTACCCTGAGCTCCAACCTCAATCCCTGCAAATTAGATCAATTTTCTTCCTATTTCACTTCCTACTCGCAACTTTAGAAGTGTAAACACTGTCCACTCGAATACTTTCATTTCCTTTAGTAGCATATACCTTGGTTTATTTGAGTTTCATATTTCCAACTTCCAGCTATGAAATAAGAGGAATGAAAGTTGCCACCAGATTTATGTACAAAATAAATAACAAGAATTTGCTTAGAGCAGTGCCCCATTCTGTGAATTGTGGAAAGATATATCGTTCCTCCTTCTCTTCTCTTATTGGAAATATTGTCTTCTTTCAGTTACACAAATGAAAATCACAATGTCTCCCTTACTTTCTATTTTACTTTTATTCTCTGGACCTTGCAGCATACAAAAAAGAAAGAAAGAACACCTTCCCTCCCCAGATATGTCACACATAAACAACACCACAACATGGAATGTGCTGTCATCCACTTCAAAGTCCTACACCTTTAATTCCACCTCATATATTCAACATTAAAACAGTGCTCGCTCTGCCACAAAGAAGCAAATATTATGGCATGGGACTTAGTCTATGTACTTTGAAAGCAGTTTTCCCTCATCCTGTCCTGCTCTCAACACCTCGTCTTCCTTACATGAAGAAACCTAAACCCGGAAGATCACTCCTTATATTCAATAGAGCAGCCATGCATCTCCTATACTCTGTAAAATCTGCCTCAATTTGCACTTATACTGAGCTAGCCACTTGTAAAAGTAATTTGGGTCCTTTCTTTGGAACTTCCAGGTGGAGTTACCTGATCTAAAAGACCACACAAATCACATTTCTTTTTCAGAACTCCTCATGAACATTTCTCTCACCACCCCCCTCCCCAACTTCAGTTCTCCCTGTTACTCCAAAAAATTCTAATTTATCCAAGTAATGTTGTGGAATTTAAGCAAAATGCAGCTTCTGTGTAGGGGAATAAGTGTCTTCCTGTGACCTGCTCTCTGAATGAGAGGTATTTAAGGAAGTCTCCCATGCAATAAACAAGACAGAAGCCAGTGATCAATCTAAAACTACCTCAGATAAACTAACCCATTCATTCTGATTTTCAGGTTATGCCCACAGCCAACATTTGCGGAAAGGTTATTTTGATGGTCGTGGTTCATTTTTGTTTTGTTTTCGCTTTTGATTTTGATTGTTTGTTGCTTTCTTAGGGTTTTTTTTTTTTTTTTGCTTACTTTCTTTGGTGGTAGTGTTTTGGTTTGGGGTTTTTTTTGGGGGGGGTGGAATTTGCTGTTGTTTTGTTTTGCTTTGTTTGGTCACTTATGCTTGGTTTCATTCTGAGTCTTTGAGTTATTTAGTCTCTGGTTCTTGAGTACCCAATCAATATCATTTATGCATACCGTCTTATGGAGTGAGTCTTATGTCAAATCAGACACTGGTTGGCTACTCCCACAGGTTCTGTGCCACCGTTGTTCTAGCATATCTTGCAGGCAGGACAGACTGTAGGTCATAGGTTTCGTGGCTGGGCTTAAGTTTCTGTTTCTTGGTAGCCTGCAGAGCACCTTTCTGAACCAAAGACACTAGAATGTAGGGGTGAAGGCTCCGGGCAGGCACTGGTTCTACTTCTCCATGTTCAATGAACTGTGAGTGTTTGTCCTCAGCAGTGGGGCCCTGCTGTCAGTTTTCTGGGAACAACCTTTTGTCTTACTATCAGCCTAGCTTGTTGAGGGATTTCCATGGGATCCGATCCCCATAGCCAACAACTCAATTGAATGCAGCCCAGACTTGCCACTGGAAGCCTTGTCCGGCTACAATGGGCAGTTGACTCATTATTTATGCTGGGCCTTACCATTCCATAATTCTCAGCTAATTCTCAACTCATAAAATTGTCCTATTTAATGCATATCACAGTCTTAGGAGGGGAGATCTATTCTATTGTGAATGTTCACAAAGATACTCCATAGATGTTTTAGCAGAAGTATGCAGAAACAGCACCTATATCCACAGGGTCTGTGAAAAGTAAAACAAAGTGCCACTTTTACATGATCTCATGCCTGTTAAGTTGCCTGACATTCCCTGATCGGAATGGGATGCTCCTGAAGATTGTGGTTAATACTCTGCTGTAGAAAATTGGGAACAGCAGCATCTGTAGTCTTTTGTGAGAAAAGTTGCTGAATTCTTACAAAACTTCCATCTATGACACCAAGGCCACTTATTGTGCGACCCTGTTAGACAATGAAAAAGGGCCTGGGAAAAGAAGCTGACATTAATAGAACAGATTATTACATCCTGTTGACTCATGATTTCAAAATCTCCTAAGGTCACTCATTACTAGTCATTCACATATACACATATATTCAAATAGCTTCATTCCTTTGCCTAATTTTCATTGTCAGCAATTTTCCAGACATGTTTCTTGCAAGTTCCTGACCATTCAGCCAAACCATTGACCAGAGTTAATGAATAGGCACAAATGTTTTATATGGCTATTTATTCTTTCCAAAGAATGAGTCATCCAAGTGAAATGCTTGAATTTTGGCCTCCTGAGATTTTTTTCACCACTGCATTTTAAAGATATCACAAAATGAAACTATAGACTTGTAACTATCCCTTTCTTAAATTGTCTCTATGGTATAGACCCACACATGAACCAGGCCTAAATTTTGTCTTCATTGTCCAACAGGCAATTGAAAATTCCCTCTAACAGTAAATGTGTGAGCTGGAAAGCAAAATGATGTAACAAGAATAAGAGCCATGATATCTGACCTACTTCTCAAATAACTTAATTATACTTCTCATATAAAGTATTTCTACTTTTAGAGTTCTGCTTGAGTTGTGTCTCACAAATAACAATTCCATTTGTTAAAGGAGAGCTATTGCATACACCAGATGCTGAAATGTGCGGCAGACACCTCCAATGCATAATGAACATCTTGAGTCACATATCTCCTTGGTAGGTGACCAGGTGGTACACCATAAATTCATTGCAACAGTTAGATCTTCCTAAGCTTTAACTCTGTAGCACAATCTTCTTCTGCAGGATGATAAGGCAGTTAATCAATCTTGCACCTTCTTTTTCAACCTTCCCCCCCAAAGGGGATATGATGGGAATTGCTAGCATCAAATCAGTATTCATAAATAGAGTGCACTTATTAGATACAGATATGGCAGAGACCAGGAATTAGAAGTACCTCCAAAGAATTGTGTTTGTATACACCATATTAGACAGCAAAGCCAAAGAAGTAATCAAAATAGTGTGACTCAATTCCCCTGGTGCTGGCTACTTGATAATGTCCCTGGTAAAGAAAAAGATGGGCAAGCAATCCAGTATACATATATAGTATTCTTGGAATGCTGAATAGAAGGATAGCCTGAATCACTAAAACAGAAAGAAATCTTGCACTTTCCATATTTATAGACGTTAATTCCAGGAATGATGCGGAGGCAGTTTCTGCCTGAGGAAGGACACTTTTTTTTTTACTGACCAAAGGAGCATACATACCATGAAAAGCCAAGATGATGCATACTGAATTTTCTAAAGTACAAAAGGACCCATATGGATTTATATTTTGATATTCATTCTGTTTCACTGATACTATTATTTATATTAAAATAACTGAAGGATTCTTAGGAGCTAATATACCAAGAATCCACAATAGTCCATTAAAATGGCCCTGAATTGTTTTCTGACATTAGGAAGCATGTAGGGGTAACTCGACTTTGTCGAGAGCTCATTATGAACTGAAGGCATAATGTAAAGAGTTGAAGGTGAATGCAAAGCGGTGATGACGTTCAGAGGACTGAAGCTGGATAAGGAAAGAGAAAGATGATCTCAGCTAATCAGTTCATGCTACCTCACTGGATAATGCCACAAAACACACCTGGATAAAGCTGAAGAAAATACCCTATCACACAGACAAGTTTCTCCTGAACTCCTGGATGGCTTCTTTTACTGTCAATTTCCCCCTTCTCTTCTCTAATACATTTTTATTTTTCTTAGAACTCAACATGTTCTTCTCCCCACTCCCCTTCTTCCCTCTCCAAATGTGGATGATAATTG
>JABTXL010001273.1:7206262-7219588 GCA_025134845.1 Neodon shergylaensis
GGAGTGGGGAGAAGGTGAGGGAGTGAGAGGACAAGAGAGAGAGGGAACTGGGATTAGTATGTAAAATAAGATTGTTTTAAAAATAAAATAAAATGAAACCTTCAACAACTCTAACCTTATTCTCAACTGATATCCTTGCTTTCTAGTTGTGAAATGAACAACTAAAGAAGGACAGCCACAGCTCCATCCAAGAGTAATGAACTGACTGCCTCTGGTGCCAGGCAGTGGGCACCATCATGGTGAGTATGGAGCAGGGAAATTGGAGAGAGAGGCAGAACAAGTTCTGTGTTGAGAAGACAGGCAGATCAGGAGGGGTAAGGGCAGTTAGGAGTGTGCTGATATAGACAGACTACTTGCCACCCAGGGCAGTTGTCATGTTCGGGTCTGTGCTGATTCCAAGGGACGTTTCTAGGTCCATAGCCCTGCCAATGTTTCAGTCTGTGTTGATGCCATGGCTCCTGCTGCCACTGAAAGCACTGAGGATAGGACTGCACAGAGTTGGCCCTGACAGCAGCACTCAGGAGAGTGGGCCCTACATCTCCCTTGGGAAGCACAGTAGAGCTGTTCCTTTTGGCAGGTGAGCTAGCCCCGAAGGCTGGAGAGTGGGAGACAGAGCCATACTGTCACACAGTGGCATCCCATCCACCCTTACCCCTCACAACTTGCCACCTACTGCATGCAGGAAAAGCTGGTCCCAGGGTCACAAGACTGGGAGAGCTGATCCTGCCCCTCACTGGCTGCAGCACATAGGAGAACAGGCCTTGCACCTCACTCAGGGAGCAAAGTAGAACTGACCCTGTTAACATGACTGCAGGTAATCTGGCCCCATGAAAGTCTGTAAGAGATCTGGCCATACCCCTCATCTATCGTATGGGGGAGTGCGTGAGGAAGAGATGACCTCCTCCTACCTCACCTCTTGCCCCTTGTGGTGGTTGGAAGCATTGGCCCTAGGGTCAAAGATTGGGAGAACTGGCACTGCTCCTCACACACCGAAGCACTTGGGAGAGCAGGTGGTTCACCTTACCCAGGCATCATAGAAGAACTGACCCTGTTAGGGGTAGAGCCACAGGGGAGCAAGCCTGGAAGGTACGAGAGCAGGAGGAGTGACTCCACCCCTCCAACTGCCATGTGATGGCATGGGTGAGAGAAAGATGCCCTCCACCCCGCACCACCTGAGGCAGCCGGGAGAGCCAGACTCAAAGAATGAGAATGGAAGAGCTGGTCCTGCCCCTCAACAAGTACAGCAATCGGGAGAGCAGGCCCCTGTACTCCACCTGGGCAAAACAGTAGAGCTGTCCCGGGTAGTCTGAGTGCTGGCGACCAGACAGGAGGACATGAGAACAGGAGAACTGGCCCCACTCCTTGTTGCCTGCTATATTGGATGAGCTAGCTAGGACAGTGGTGTGGAGCTCACCTGGGTGGTGGTGATGAGGGAAAGCTAAAGAGCTGACAACCCAGTCAACACCCAGACCCAGAATTCGGGCTGAGTTAGCCCACCCCAACATCCACCTCACCTACGAACTTCTGGGGCAGGTGAACAGGATATTCAAGAGGAGTTCCAGTAAGGGCCCAGTGTGGGCAGTGTAGCAGAAGTCAGAGGATTCAAACCAGACCAACGACTCACTGCAAGGAACGCAAGTAGAGTTGTATGGATTAAAGGATAGTCTGTGACTCACTGCGCCACACTACAGCTTCCGCGCGAAGATGTTTTTGTCTTTTGTTTTCGTTTGGTTTTGTATTTTGGTTTTACTTTTAAATTTTGTTTTGCTTTGTGTGGGGGGCGGTTGTTGCAAGGAAAGTGGAAGTGGGAGGAGACTGGAAGATGAGTGGGATCGAGACGCACCGTGAAATCCACAAAGGAGCAATCAATAAAAGTTTTTAAAACAAAGGAAGGAAAAGAAATGAAAAGATCTGGAGACTTGGAGGCAGTCAGTGCACAAGATGAGGAAATTGAACATCACAAGCATCTTATATTGTCTGTAACTGCCTTATATTTTGAACACATTAATAACAAAAATTGCAACTGTGTTCAATCTTAAAAAATAAAAGAAACAGCTAGAGCACTTTCCCATACAACCACTGGTGTAGCCCCACCATATCTTTCCTTTTGGCTGCCTTAGTCCATCTGCCCTCCTATCTCTGTAAATGACCTTTAATTATCTTTTTTCAAATTTTATCATATTTAATTATTGAATAGTAGCCATGGATGATTGATTGGGTATATGTGTATGGTGTGCATGTGCTACAGGGCTTATGTGCTGGTCAGAAGACAACTGTATTAGACTCTTTTAGACTTTTCTTCACTCACTATTTTCTCATTCTCAGTCTCCTTTTCTTGATTTCCTTCTCTCCCCTCCCTATTTGTTTTAGAATGTCAAATAATTTAGTATTTTGT
Source organism: Neodon shergylaensis (assembly GCA_025134845.1). Classification (NCBI taxonomy): domain Eukaryota; kingdom Metazoa; phylum Chordata; class Mammalia; order Rodentia; family Cricetidae; genus Neodon; species Neodon shergylaensis. The sequence goes on from JABTXL010001273.1 coordinate 7,208,658, forward strand.
CTTTTCCAATTCCTTTTTCGGGCTTTTCTCTACAATATTTTTGCTGGATAACCCCTGTCTTAAAGTCCTTGAGTCATCTGAATGTGTCAATTTATTTTCATTGGCTGAGTCAGAGTCTCTCGGCTCTGGTTCTAAAATAGCAGAATTGTCTGCCTCTTACTTTCTCACCTGAAACTCTCATCACCTGAGCCATCATTATGTCTGGCCTGGATCACTGTCAGAGACTCCCAACTTGACACCTATCTTTTTATCTGTCCCGAGGGGGTACACTCCCAAGTAGCCTAGGGGATCCTATTAGAGCAGAAGTCAGCTAAGGCTTACTCTTTGAAACTTTACTATGACTCATGGCTTCATCCTGAGGCGGAAAAGTTGATGCAATGTCCTCAGACACTAACTATGATATTAAAGGTCTACATTTGGCTGTTACTAACTTGTCGTTTTACCCCCACACCTTCTTAGCTTTGCTCAACCAAACAAAGTGTGCTCTTACAGGTAGACACCTAAATTGTTTTTTCTCTCAACTTGGGTACTGTTACTCCAGATATCTGCACAGGTCTTTTGCTCAACATCTTCATATCTTAGTTCACATTTGTCTTTCTTACCGGGACTCTCTCTGATCTCTTCACTTAAATCATATTTTAACTGCTCACTGCTCCCAAACTCTGCCTGTGTTTCTGACCTTCCATGATTTTAATTGTGCTTTTCATAGTACTAAGTATATCTTCTCATGTATCACTTTATGTTTTGTTTATGTTCTGGAGTTTAAATTGTTTGAGAGCAACAATCTTAATCTGTCTTGTTCACTGTCAGATCCTTAATACCAGAAAAAGGCTTTGTGTGCGCTGATCCCTATATATATTTTGCCCAATTATAAGATGAATGAGACAGTAGGAAATGTCACTCTTGATTTCTTCCTCTCTTTCAGCAAACCCTTCCCTTTTTTAGACAATTTTTGAATTCGTCACGCTGATATATTTGATTTGATTACTTAACTATCTGACCTTCCTTCCACAATGTACACACCACAGAGCAAAATCTAGATCTAAACTCTCTACTCCTCAGTGAAGAATTTGACACTGAGACTCTGTTTTTCCTCTACTTTTAGTATTGCATATTAATTGCTCAGAGCAACTTTTTTCTATGACATTTCCTTACACACATATAATATCCGTTAGTCACATTTCCCCCTGTGTTACTCTTTCCTATCTCTATATTACTCCCCCCATTTCTACACCTTTAGCTCCACCTTTGTGAGATCTCTGTCATTCTTTCAAACCACATTTTTAAAGAAAAATATTTTTTCTTCTTAGTAATTTTATAGAACTCAATAGAAAGTTGGCAAACTAAGAAAAGAAAAGAATAAAAACCCCATATACTCACCTTCAAAAACATTTTAGTACACACCCTTCAACTGTTTTTCACTGCATTTGGAGTTACTTGCATGAAAGACTTAGATTATGTTGAACATGTTTTTATACAAAGTTCCATGACAGAGTCCATAGGTATGGGTCCAAATATCTTGACTAAGGGTCAGAGGGTTGGAACTTACTTCTGTTCTTTCAAGGTTATTGTCTGCTTCTATCTCAAACAATGTTCCCACCTTGATTTAGATCAGAGAGTTCCGCTTGTTCAAGGTTATTATCAACAGGCGAGGCTAATATCCAGACCTGGTATTTCAGATATTAAGAAGTAGATCTGTCTGATGTGGGGTTGGTGAAGATCTTTTCCCATTCTGTATGCTGCCATTTTGTCTTGTTGACTGTGTCTTTTGAATTACAGAAGCTTCTCAGTTTCAGGAGGTCCAATTTATTAATTGTTTCTCGCAGTATCTTTGCTACTGGGGTTATATTTAGAAACTGATCTCCTGTGCTAATGCATTCAAGTATACTTCCCACTTTCTCTTCCAAACTTTGAGGTTCAGTGTGATTGGCTTTATCTTGAGGTTTTTGATCCATTTGGACTTGAGTTTTGTTCATATTGGTAGATTTGGGTTTATTTTCACTCTTCTACATGTTGATATGCAGTTATGCCAGCACCATTTGTTGAATATGTGTTCTTTTTTCCATTTTATGTTTTTTTTGGTTCTTTGTCGAAAATCAGGTGTTCATAGGTGTGTGGTATAGGTGTAGGTATATATATATATATATATATATATATATATATATATATATATATATGTCTTTGATTTGGTGGAAGGCTGATCTCCAGAATATATAAAGAACTCAAGGAACTGGTCACCAAAATAACAAATAATCAAGTAAAATAAATGGGGTACAGACTTAAACAGAGAACTCTCAACAGAGGAATCTAAAATGGCTGAAAGACACTTAAGGAAATGATCAACAGCCTTAGCCATCAGAGAAATGCAAATCAAAACAACTCTGAGATTCCCTCTTGCACCTGTAAGAATGGCCAAGTTCAAAAACACTGATGGCAACTTATGCTGGAGAGGAAGTGGGGTAAAGGGAACACTCCTCCATTGCTGATGGAAGTTTGCACTGGTACAGCCCCTTTGGATATCAGTATGGAGATTTCTCAGAAAATTAGGAAACAACATTCCTCAAGACCCAGCAATACCACTTTTGGGTATATACCCAAAGAATATTCAATTGTACCACAAGGACATGTGCTCAATTATGTTCATAGCAGCTCTGTTTGTTATAGCCAGAAACTGGAAACAACCTAAATGCCCCTAGACTTAAGAATGGATAAAGCAAGTGTCGTCCATTTACACAATGGAGTACTACACAGTAGAAAAAATGATGATATCTTGAAATTTGCAGGATAATGGATGGATTTAAAAAACAGCACACTGAGTGAGGTAACCCAGACCCAGAAAAACAAACATCTTATGTACTCACTCATAAGTGGCTTTTAGATATAAAGCAAAGAAAGCAAACTTATAATTCACAACCCCCAGAGAACCTATACATAATAAGAACCCTAAGAGACACATACATTGATCTAATCTACATGGGAAATAGAAAAAGACAAGATCTCCTGAGTAAATCAGGAACATGGGAACCATGGGAGAGGATAGAAGGGGAAAGAAGAGGAAAAGAGGGTAGTAGAGAAAAATGTTTAGCACAATAAAATCAATTTAAAAAGAAAAAAAGAAGTAGATCTGTTTATACCTCCAACAAAAGTCTAAGAATCCAACTAGATTCCTATTCCCTTAGAGAGATAAGTATGGATTTCACCCAGTGAGTGGTTTCCCTGCAGAATGTTTTGATTTAGGGTGTGAAAGTTACTTGTGTTGTCCTGGCAACAAATTTTTTAACTAAGAATGTAGCTAGCAACCATTCAACAGGTCTGTTCATTTCCTGTATCATGTTAATGCAGTTTTTATCTTACTCCTACCTTTTGGGGTCAGGGTATTTTAAGCAAATTAAAATTAAACATGCACAAATTCAGTATTCACTGGAATACTCCCTCCTGATACTATCCTATATTTCTGTTTTATTATTTTTATTCGTGTCTTTGTTCTCTTTCCTTATTTTTATAATCCCCATGCCCCTACCCTGGTAAGTGGTATCCTTGCTGAAACTGGTCCCTGACAGTTCCATATCTTTCTCCTGTTCTACTTGTAAGCATGAATGTGAACATTTAATGTTATTTAAAGTTTTTATTACATTCTTATTGATTAGTATCTGTGTGTGTCACAGCATGTGAGCAAGTCAGAGGACAATTTGCAGGAGTTAGTTCTTCACTTCCACAGCATGCATCCCAAGGATCTAACTCATGAGCAAGTACCTTTTCCAGCAAGACATCTTGCCAGCCCCACCTAACATTATGTTTAATCAAATGTGTTCTAGAGAGACAGAATGCTTGTTCACTACTACAGTTGAGTCTTTTGTTTTGCATCTTTTGGAAAGAATGGCTTTTAAAGGGCTGTGCTCAAGTAATCTTGACTATGATACACTTTACCTAGGGAGTTGCCAAATTTTCCAGTTAATTTAATAGATGGCAAGATCCCCAGTCACACAGCATGACAATATGGATTCAATTTGATATCAAATGAACCGAAGAAGAAGGTGCCCCCTTCACTCAAACAAATAGAAATTCTAGTTTAAAGCTATGGAAGCTATTTTTCAGATGTTTATGCTTCTTTTCTATCAGCGATCTACGAAGACTTCAAATATTTACAAGGGCAGAGGTTGTTTTATGTGTTAAGAAAATATACTTCTTCCTTGGGCCATTTTAATTCCTCTGCCAGGACTTTCTATGCCAGGAGGACTATGACTTGTAACCTTTCCTTCTTGACACCTGGGTCAGCTGTGTAACAGATTCAGACTCCTGGGGTAACTATGAACTGAAGTTCCCGCGGAATACTGCTGACACACATCAGTGCCTGAGGCTGCCGCATCCACAAGCTTGGCCCGAGATTGAGCTCATGGCATTTCTATTTTCCTCTTTGTTATCTTAAGTTCTGTCTGACTGATTCTGCCACAGGAAGTTCAAACTGAAGTACAGATTTAGAATTGTACTGAGGTCCATTTATTCCTATAGAAATATGCAAAAACTGCAAACATGATTTCACTACAATCTGCTTAAAACCAATTCCTCAAATTAGCTAATACAATGAAAAATTTAATGACTGAATGAAATATGCATATTGGATTTTCTACTAAACTACAAGGCTTTTTTCACATGCTAAACATGGTAAAACTTATTTCCTACAAATGAAACACGTATGATCTTTCATTCTCACCACTTTGTAACTGTAAAAGCTAATTTTCTTACTTATGCCTAGAATTTCAAGAAAGCAAACCACAGTTTCAGAATGTGACACAGTGTCCAAAAGTACACAAAGCACTGGATGGCAGGTAAGAAAGATTGACTTATGACCATTTCCCTTTTTATGAATAGCAGTATAGTCATATTAGCTAAAACTCACTTCATATTATTTACTATATTATGTATGTAATCTGTAAGTAATTTTAAAAATTAGACTGTTTCATTGCCTTAATAGGCAGCTTAAGTATTATTTTACCTACGTTACACATCACAATCTTAAAAGAAAAAAAGAAACCTATCTAAAGCACACTGTCTAAAATCCTCACTTGTCCTACCTGCATGATCTTTCCCTAATTTGTAGCTGTCTGTTTTGTTCCACTTTTTTTGTGGTTATAAAAATGAATATTACCTGTAGTTTTCATTCCTTTCAATTAGCTTTATGTCTTATAACCAAAGCTTTAAAATGGGATACAAATGCTTTATTCTGGTAATTTTTTTTTCCTTCTAGATCTTGAAACTTATCCCTCTGTTCTCTTCCTGCTTCCATAGTATCTGATGAAAAGTCCATATTGTTGGAAGATTTTCCAATGACTTTTAAAACCTTTTTTCTTTCTCTTTTGACTTTGAGCTCTGGTCCTCAGAGTACCAACATTATGCAAGTGTGGTGGTTTGAAGGAAAATGGCCCCCAAAAAGAGTGGCATGATTAGGTTTTATGGTTTTCTTGGAGTAGGTGCAGCCTTATAGGAGGAAGTGTGCCACTGTGGAGGCAGACTTTGAGGTCTTATATATTCTCAAGCCACGCCCCATGTCTCGGTCCACTTTCCGTTGCCTGTGTACCAAGATGTATAACAATCAGCTCCTTCTCCAGCACCATGTCTGCCTGCATGCCACTAATTTCCACAAAGATTATAATAGACTAAACCTCTAAAAATGTAAGCCACCCCATTTAAATGTTTTTTCCTTTATAAGGCTTGCCATGGTCATGGTTCTTTTCACAGCAATAGAAACTCTAAGACAGCAAGTTTTTAACTACATTCTGCTCTTTCCCTGGAGCCCTGCCATGGTGGTTCAGTGTAGAGAAAGCATGTTCTACAGTCTATAATGGAAGGCACAAACTTTTAGTAGGTTGGTCCCTACAATGTTGGTCCTTTAAAGTCCTTCTTAATGGCATAGCGTTCTTTTACCACTGTATGACAACACAAGAAGGCTGGGAGATGACTGAAGGAATAGCAGTGTCTGTGACCAGGATATGATCATGCTTTGGCAAAGTTTGTCTTTGGAGACTGAGTCTTTGTTGTAAAAAACAGCATGAGATTTTTTTTTTTGTAGTCCTTGCTCTCTAGGCCATCTCTTGCCAAAACATTGAAGAGACCATTTTCAAACCTCTACCGTAAACTTGTGTGTGGGGAGGTGCGCCTTGATGCAGAATCCATTAAGTGTGCTTCCTGGTTCTATGTCTTATAAGTTTTTGCCCTCATGACAGTATCTGTTGCACCTCAGCAGCTCATCAGACTTACCATTTACGCATGTGCAATAGCTGTGCTTCTGGTCAACAGATATCAGGTGAGCTTCCACTCCATTTGTGATATGACTTGCCACCCAGTTTCCTCAGGAATTGAAGAAAGCTATTATTTTTAAAATTTGTCTGCATTTTCTTCTGGAGAAAGATGAGAGCAATTTCTTCCAGGTGTCTTAAATAGCAGTACTAAAATGAGAAATCTCTACCTTAATTTTTAAAAGCACATATTTAAAATACTTGATTCAATGGGATTTGTGCAATGAGCTACCAGTTAATAAAATGTTGCATTTCATTTTTGCTACATTCAACAAGACTTTGAGCTTCTGAAAATGCCCCTGTATGTATCATAAGGGGCCAGTGACGTGATTCAGTGGGAAATAACACTTACTGCCAAGTCTGATAATCTCAATTCAATCCCTAGAACACCCCATGAGGGAAGGAGAGAACCCACCTCTGCAAGTGGTCCTCTGATCTCCATATACAGGACTGTAGCATATGCACACCCTCTTGATACACAATATGTAAGTAAGTGTAATTTTAAGTGTTTAAGGTAATATACCACAAATAAACTAAGTGTTCAGGAAGCATATCATCTAAATCACCAGCGATCTTATAGTCATTAGCAAAGGCAGAGTTTCTTTGGCTTTATAAAATCATACAAATAAATCACTCATTTTTGCTAAATATTGACCATCATATAGGTCTGTGCTCTTTCCCTGATAGATGAGTGTAGATGAAAGTTTCTGTCTCAATCAGTCCCATATTCATTCAGAGGCTTATGTTAATTATTAACTGTTTGACCTACTGCTCAGACTTATGATTAAGTAGTTCTTACAACTTAAATAAACCCATAATTCTTATCTATGTCTAGCCACATGGCTTGACATGTTTTCTCAGCATGGCATTCTCATCTTGTTTCCTCTGTATCTGGCTGGAGACTGTGTTTCTGCCTTTCCTCTTCCCAGAATTTTCCTAGTCTGGTTGCCCTGCCTGTACTTCTTGCTGGTGTACTGGCCAATCAGTGTTTAATTAAACAAATACAAGTGACAAATCTTTGCAGTGTACAAGAGCATTTTACCCACAGCAGATGAGCTCACTCGTTGCATAGAAACTATACTGCTACTTCTCCTTAAGTGATCCTCAATCAATGTGCCCTGGTCCATTAAAACCTTCACACCAAAAATACATCTATGGAATGTTTCCCGATTACTCTTCATTGCTGTTGAAAAGCAATCAACTAGAAAATCTGATTATCTGGAACTGTTCTAATTTTAGTTATACACAGTTTCCATTCAATACATAAGTTATGATTAATATGATATTGCATGGCAGGAATCCTGGAGGCAGCAGGATTAGGAGGTCAAGTTTATTTTTGGCTGTCGAGCAGGTTAAAAGCCAGCATATAGGTATGTAATGTCCTACTCTATCTGACACAATATTCTGCACGGGAGTTCATAGCCTAATAGAGTTAACAAGAACTAATAAAGCTGTGCCCATAGAAAAATAGCACAAATATTAATGGTCTTCAACATAACATTACCTTAAGCTGCTCTTGCAATCTCTATCGTGTGTCTCATTTAAAAAATCCCTATTGAAATGGGCACCACATCTCAACATAGTTCCCATAAAAATTGTTGCATATTTATTGGTAGTACATGGGCATCCCTGCTTGTTCTACAGTGTCATAACCTGCTTCCATTACCTACTATTTCATCTTTGACTCTTTACTAACATAGAACAAGTTCATAAATATTTTATAAAAAGCCTTTTCCAAGTTCAACGTGCCTACTCACTGAAGTATTATGTCCCTCCATCGTTTCTACTGACAGGGCTCTGTAGGTAGTATAAGGTTTTATGGCATTTAAGTATTATGTTACACATCACACCTACTGACAGTGTCAAACTCTAAGTAATGACAAATATGCCGTTGTGTCCACACATCTAATGTTGACAAATGACAACATAGCACTGACAAAATAGGGACTGTACAAAATACCTTGGAAAGCATAGGTCACTGGCTTTTCCATTGCATCCAAGCTGAACATATCCCTCTAAAATTAAAAACTGACAAAAAAAAAACATTGTCAACCCTCCTCTTCTAATCAAAAGAAATTAGTGCCAGATGGGCCTTCTTTAAAAGTGAATTCCCCTCCCAATATCTAGTTCCTAACAATGACTGTAAAAAGTGTCACTGAAGAAATGATTTTGTGTAATCTATTTCCACTTATTGCACAAGAAAACATTTGTAGGAAGCAAAAAGCTACAAGGAAATATGGCTTTTGTCTCTTCTTAATACAGTTTCCAATATGGAAGGGAAAGGAATTTAAACATTAGTATTATAAGTTTAGATCAATAAATCCATTAATTCTGTCATTTTCATATAACAGCCCTGAGTCCCTGTGGCATGGGATTTTAATATTGCTTATTAAAATTTTTAGAGTTCAATTATTAGCGACTTCTCTAGTTTATGATACTGATAAAAGTTGTTTCTCTTAGCTGTCCCATATGATTTCAGTTCACTAGTTACCCCGTGTTATTCTTATAGACTGGCCTATAAATATTACTAAAAGCAAAAAATAATGCACCTATCTTAACAGGCAGGGCAATGTACAAGCCTAGTAGAGAAGGAAATGAATCTGGGCAAGAACTTATATAATAAATTGAATATTGAAAGCCTAAGGAAGATTAGTCACTGCTAAAACATTATGACTACATAGTCTCCACTCAAAAGCAAAAGAAGCCTCAGTCCCCATCTTAGCTCCATGCTTATCTTTCTGCTCCTATGAAAAATGCATCATCTGCTCTCTTGCAACATTACTGAGATGAAATCATTCCTGATAGTTCTTTCCGTCTCTCCTATGGGTTTAATTGGGGTTTTAACATATTCGTTCTACCTTCATATTTTTTCAATTATAATAGTCCTATATTATTTTTATCTCACTAATCTTCTATTAATTATTGAAATAGCTTTAAAATTGTAGAATACTTAAGTAAAATGGCATTCAAGATCTTCCAATATGCATTTTGATGTATTTCTTTGAAAACAGAAGTCATCGAAATTAATCTTATTTTCAACTCATAGGTGGTAATATTAAATCCTGAAACATTCATATGACTTTGTATTTAATTGTCTTTTCACTAGTGTAATAACTAGTATACAAGGTAAATACAGATTATTGTAGTTATTCTCTGGGTTACACTAAGATGTCATTACCATTGTTACCACCTTCTATAGCTTTCTCATAGTGTTCTATGTAATAATACTTGTAATGTCATAATGCCAACTTCCCATTTTCAACTGGACAGAAATAACTAGCCTTAAAGTTTCCCTCAAAGGCAGTCGGGATGGTTCAGCTGGTAAAAGCACTTGTTGCCAAGCCTGATGACTTGAGTGTCATGTGGGGAAGAAGGAGACAGTTAATGCCCCAAATTCCCCTCTAACCTCCACATATGTCCTGTGACACGCACTTGCCTGTACACACACACACACACACGCACTAAAATATTTTTTTAAAAAGTTTAGGTCAAAAACTATCTCAGCCATGATGCTTTTCATGATTTCCTTAGCTAAGAAACAACTTTTCGAACGAGTTTAGCAGTTTTCCTTATCTATCTGACAAGACGTTTATTCCAAAGTAGAATGAGGCTGTTTCATATCTCTTCCCTACCTCATTACGACAGTGTATAACTAATCTCACATACTCCAAGGTTCCTCATAAGCAGTGAAGCATTATGAAGCATACAAATCCAATTTCAAGGCTTAAACACTCCAAGTCACTTTAGACTGAGCTGCTAAGGTTTAAAATAGTTGTCAGCACCATCTTCATCCTGATTACTTTGAAATATTTAATTTAACTTTTTGAGAATTTATACATAAATGTATACATCATTTCCATCCTTCCCTCTCCCCTCTCTAACTTTTCAGTGAATAAGAAGCACTCAGAGACATGAAAAAGAAGGGCAAATCAGGAGAGAGTGCCTAAGAAAGGCAGAAACAACTTATGAACACTGACTGTCTGTCAATCCATCAAGTCTGGGCTACTCTTACTCTGTAAAATACGACAAGAAGCACAATTACCTTTCTTCTCTGCTACTATAATTGGCATTTTCTGCAGAGTCCACAACAATCTTAAATGCTCTTTATTTAAGATAATGAGTGGTTATAACTTATGGTCATAAAGACACATGTGAAAAACTCTTCATCGACCAAACTTTATGGATTATAAGCATAGATTTGAATTTCACATTTGAGAGATGAAGCTGGACCTGGAACATCACAAACGTAAATCATATGCACTAATTTGTTTACTTGGTTTGTCCCACTTCTTGAAATAATCAGGTGTGAGGAAAAAAACTGTATTTTCTGTTTCATAGAAACTACAGAGAAAAAGTTTTGTGCAGCATGCAGTGAACTAAGCCCTAAGTTTTAAAATTTGTAGCATAAATTAATTCACTAGGACAATGATAAGTCTTAAAAATATGATTGGATCTACCTGCAAAGAAAGAGAGGTCTGAAGGGTGTCCAGTTACTGAGAATTATATTGTGAAGAAGTTCTTGATCATAAGAGCTTTAGATAGATAAAGATAGGTAGATAGATGATAGATAGATAAAGATAGGTAGATAGATGATAGATAGATAGATAGATAGATAGATAGATAGATAGATAGATAGAT